>OV651814.1:28540619-28738119 GCA_927349885.1 Psylliodes chrysocephalus | reverse complement strand
TGGAATAAAGATATAAACTAAAGTTGTGAACACAGGTTACTAATTAACGTAGTCAACTAAAGCTATAAATCAAAGCTGGAAACTAACACTTTAGAGTGCTTAATTTAAAAATATATATTCTTTTTTAAATTGTTGTAATTATTTTCTAGGTACCTACTTTGCTAATTTATTACAGTTTGTACTTTGACGATCTAGATCTATTAAATATTAATTTGTAATCTTGTTAGCGTATGTTTAATATTAATAATAGTTTATTCAAAAAAAAGTTTACAGATTGTTTGGTATACATTTTTTTTTTAATAAAGAATAAACTGAACTTTGTTGTAGGCTCGTTAAAACCATATGAGATCGTGCACGAGCTAATGACTAAGTTTAGTATCTATACCTATTTTAGTGATCAATGCAAAGAGCAATACTTTATACAAAACCTAATATAAAATATAATTATATACAAAAACAATTTTAATAAAAGGAATAATTTAAATACACTTAAATAACGCAAATGTACATTAAAACCCAACATAAAATATAAATCATATTCAAAAAACAATTTTATTACTAGTAATAATTTAAATTGGAGTGATTTTATTTTCTATCAGGTTATGTATGTATGTCTTTTCTCTCACAATTTAATAGAAACTTATTAAAAATGTTTTTTATCAGCTTAGTTGAATTTATGGTTTTTAAATAAATTTTATACTTATTTGGTAAAAAGTTGGATATTCTTCCAGACATATATAACATATCTTTGACCCACAGATTTTTTACTAGCCTCTGTAATTACATAATTATTTATTTTCTTTCTGGTAGAATAATTGTGATCTATGTTTTTTAGGAAAGTGCGGTTTTTGTATATAAATAATAAGACAGCATATGTATATAACTGTCTAATATCCATCACTTTACTTTCAATAAACAAAGAATATGAAGGGTAAGTCCAATTTCTATTTAAAATAATTTTAAATTTTTTTTTTTGGTAAACATCAATTTTTTTCAGATGGATTTGAAGAAATCCGCCCCATCCAAATATACCATAATTTAACCTCGACTGAACAAGAGAATAATAAATTATTTTCAAATGATAAACATCTAGACATGTTTTAAAATATTTAAATTTTGAAAGAAGGCATCTTAAAGATCTAGCAATATCTTCGACATGGGCATTCCACTTAAGATGTGAGTCTGGTTTTATTCCTAAATATTTAATTTCATTCAATGACCTAACAGTTGCATTCTGATGGTTTTGAATCCGTATTTCATTAAAGGGTGGTAAAGAGGATTTATAACTACAAAAAGGAACAAAATGGGTTTTCTCAAAATTAACAGTTAATTTCTTATGATTAAACCAGTCAATAATTTTACCTAAATCTGTTTCTGTTTTTCTTTTTAGATCCTCCCAATTTTCAGCTGTATAAATAATGGCGGTGTCGTGAGCAAGACTAATTATGCTACCTTCAGTTTCAATACTGAAGAGGCCATTTATATAAACACTAAACAATAGAGGACCCAGAATGGTGCCTAGTGGTACTCCATAATTAAGTGTTTTATATTCACTAAAGACATCATTCACTTTAACTATTTGTTTTCTAACATTTAGGTAACTAGCCATCAAATCAAGTGATGCCCCTCGTATTCCTGCATTTTCCAAGGCATCTATCAACTGTTTCTGACAAACAGTATCGAATGCCTTTGCGAGATCCAGAAATACACAGGCTATTGGTTTCCTATCATCAACGAGTTTGTAGATGGTCTCTGTTAATTCGGCAATTGCATCATTCGTAGATAAGCCTTCTTAAAAACCATATTGGCATTTAGATATTAATTTATGTTTATTGGAAAAAGTTGTTAAACGTATTTTTAAAGCTTTCTCAAAAATTTTAGTAATAGTAGTTATTAAAGAGATTGGTCTATAATTGGAAACATTATTCCTATCACCCTTTTTTTGTAAATTGGTAATATAATTGCTACTTAAAAATGATTTGGACATTCACCAGTATTAAAAATGTGATTTATTAGGTTAACTAATTGAGGGATAATTTCATTTTTTATATTTTTTACTATTTCAGTTGTTAGACTATCTATTCCTAGGGCCATTTTACTTTTTAAAGATTCTATAATTCTATTTATCTCTGCACCAGTAACCTGAGAGAGATAAAGCGATTTTAAAATGGATTTATTTTTCGGTGAAGGTGTTTGGGGTTTAATAATTTTAGTAGCATACGTCTCTCCTACATCATATTTTCTTCTTGTTTCGACCTGTTTACAATGTTTCAAAGATTTTAGAATAGTTACTATTTTTTTTATTTCATTCTTAAAATAAACTTTTTTTGCAGATTTTATTATTTTCTTTAACTCTGTAGCTAAATAATTCATTTCATTTTTTTTTTCAGGTTATTTGGGTCTTTCAAGTACTCTTTGTACAGAGTATTTTTTATATTTATGCACTTTACCAAACCTTTTGTAATGCATTTTTGTCTTTTTTGTTCTGTCAAGATATCGCATTTTTCATTAATATTTTTCGAGTTATAAAATTCTTCCCAATCTTTATTTTTTAAGTCGTTTCTAAGTTCTTTAAAATTGATTTGTTTTTTAATAAAATCTCTTTTTTTCAAATATAATAATTTTAATGGCATACATAAAAAATGTCGCTTTATGGTCAGTCACGGTTGTTTCAATGGTTGCAGCTACAGTACAAATTTTAATAGGTTCATATTTACATTTTAAAAAAATATGGTCTAGACAACTTTTAAAATTTCCCTGTGACCTGGTGTGCTTATTAATCATAGATTCAAAATTAAATTCATACAGTATGTTAAGATATTCAAAAACTACATCAATTCTATTATCTTCAATATTTAAGTTAAGCCTAAAAAAATATGAAATCCTATATCCAATCTACTTTTTTGTTGAAGATACTCTCTTAAAGACAATACAAAATTCTCATCATTAGTGGAAGGAGACCGATACATGCAAGTTATTAAGATTTGTTTTTTTTTTCAGAAGTACATATTTCTAAAACTAAAAACTGGCCATTGGCCATCATTACGATTTTATGTGTTTGTTGATACTTATTTTTAATGAATTCCGCAACCCCATCATTTTTATTTAATTGACCGTAGTTATATATTAGCTGCTACCCCTCATTACTAAAGCAATGAATATATCGTCTCATATGAAGGTCTCCGTTAAAATAAATCATATAAGTGGGACAATATTGTCATCTTATCAAGATGGCAATAAACATTGAAATTTTATTAAATTCTTAACCGAAACGTACTCTGAACTTATTATTTCTTGTTTACTAGTTCAGTGATACAACACAACGTAATAATACGATACAGTAAACAAATATTAAATTTTCTCATGAGTAATTTTATCCAAGTAAAATTGAAAACTGCTAGAGAATGCAGTCATTTAAGTTTTGTTTTAAAGTAAATACATATCAGAAATAAAACTGAGAATTAATATAGGGGATACCTCAGAAAACGGGCTAGAGGGAAAGTAGTGGAATTCAGACGCTTTAGAACAAACTGCGATAAGATTATATTTTTTGAAATAGGAGATAGTGTATTTAAAGGCTCATTTAATTTTTAATTTAACACCAAGACTTTTTTAAAAAAATTACATATTACTCCTGGTAAGGTATTTGTAAAAAAAAAATGTATTTGTGAATTTTTTTTCAGTGGCGTGCGCTGACATTTTTGGAAAAATTTTCGCAGCGCATTCACCATTTTGTCAAAATCTTGCTTTTTTTCCTCAGTACTACGGATATTCGAGATTGAGATTTTTGAAGTGTTACTATTACTTTATTACCTTGTTTAATACTAGAAGTTATAAAAAACTCACCATGGAAAAGCTTCCTTGGTTTATTTAAACGTAAAAAAAATTAACTGAAGTTTTTTATTATTTACAGCATTTTTCGCACAGTTGACACAGCAGTTGACATTTATTTATACTTAAGATCTATTCGCCTAACCTCAATGGTTGCAAATCTGTCTATAACATAGTCGTAAAATTTTGGCTTTTCTGATAACTGTTCATGGACCATGGACCGCACGCCCCTGGTTTTTTTATTGTTTCATTATCTTATTTTAACATATATCTATTCTATAAGGTTAGTTGTAAAGGTGACTCCAAGAAAACTTTTATAACTTAACTGAAAATTTACCCACTGCATAGTTAAATCTTATAAGGTCGGCCCTACGTTGGGAAAACGCTTAACCTAACTAAAGTTGTCACTTAAACGTTATTAAAACGTTATTCCCATTCCCTAAATATTAACTACTTGTAGTCGGTTAAGTAAACGTTGTATCAACGTCCTAGTTTTACTAAAGACATGCTTAACGTTAAGACGACGTTGTCCGGTGGTTTAGAGTACGTCGTTTCATAATTAACTAATTTCTACACCAAGTACAACGTTAATTTTGGTTAAATTTGGTGTATTATGTAGTTATCGTCGCTAAAATGCCTCTTGGGTTCCATATTCAAATACCAGAAAAGACCAAACTCCAAAAAATAGGGAAATATAAAATAAGTCAATCTGATAGACAGACGGTTCGAAGATAAAAAACAGAATAGGAGCTCGGATTTACCATGTCAACTCAGGGAGGACCATTAGTCTAAACATGGGGTTGCTAGCAGGTTGAAGTAACAATAATAAATGCCTGTGTCAAGGTAATGCTAAATGACTCTCTTCAAGATATGATAGTCTTTATTATGACAGTCAGAAAATACTTAAAGTACTGATAAGGGTAGAAGAACCATTTAAATTAATATTTTATTACAACAGTCCCTCCAGACCCTGGCAGAACACAACAAGGTCACTCTTGCCAGAAAGGAAGCTGATAAACAGCACATATGGTATTTCATTTCAACATATTAAACGAGTGCTAAGGAGATAGGTAAATAAAAAACATCATAGACTCTGGTTAGAACTTTCCTTAAATTAGGCAGTCAATAATATTTACAGAGAATCCATTCAGACAAAATCAACTTCTAAACCTTAGGAGGAGCAAACTAAAACCCGTAACAGAATGTCTTTTAATGCAACAGCAGTGCAGGTGACAGCAGCAACTACATCGACAACAGCCTACTGAGACAGAAAATGCTACTTGCTGCTGTCTCCTGTGCTCCGGTAGTATCTCTGCCTCTTTCTTGCCTCTGCCACTTGCAGCTGCAGCAGTTCTCTGTAGCCACCTCTACGCAGATTTAACCAATATGTTTATCATGTATGGTCGTGCTAGATTGCTATCGAAGGGCGACATCTTTATGATGAAGCTAATACAAATCGTCAGATTCCTTTACATCGTATGTTTGGAATAATTTACCAAAGATTGCGTGATGTCGGTTCATTGAGTAAACAGTGATATAGAGCATAATCCGTGAACGAGTGTGCGGAGAATAACATCCTAGTTATGAATTAGTGCTCCTCTTGTTTGGAGAATTCACTACGAGCATCTCCTTTATCCTTACCATATACATCGAGCATAGGCCTTAAATTCATATGATCATCAAGAATATTTAGTTTGTACGGAATGATACTAAAGACCTCTGTTTTCTTTTCAAAATTCTTTTTACTGATGAGGTCGCGTTCACGAGAAATAGTCTTTAATTTTCACAATACGCAAGTTTGGGGCGACGAAATTTCCCAATCTCTAATGAAATTTAAACATATATGTTTTTCATTAAATATTTAGATGAGTTTCGTAGGCAACATATTTTTAGGTTCTGTTGTTTTATTAAACTTACAGTTCATCAAATTTCTAGAGGCTTTCGACGGCTAGACAGAGAAAGCACTACTGAGAGGCATCGGTTGGCGGGGCCGACGGATTTACGCAATGAAAGTACACTCTGCGCATCAAGTATTTCACTATTTTATTCAGACGTAAATGTCAGATGTAAATTTCGCCAAAACATTTCTTTTATTTTCGTTTGTGTTTTTTGCTCATTACAGTTTAATAGAACCTAAGTATGGAGTTTAATAGCAAATTAAGAGGCCGCGTGATTAACAGTCAATCTCGCGAAATAATAGCCAATGTTATAGAGTTTATGAGAAGAGAAGGAAACTTTAATTCACCTTCAATACCATTTAAAAATGTAAATGATCGTGTTGCTGCAGCCACAGGAGTATCTAAAAACACTGTCGTCCGCATTTCTGGAGAGAAAAAAAGAATCGATAACCGTGAGATATCGGAATTTTCATCACCAAGAAAAACCATTAAAAAACCAAAAACAGTTAATGATATAGATGAAGCTGACAAAGGTATTTTAAAAAGAATTATTCTGTTCATGTTAATCTCGGAAAATATTGTTCCAACATAAAAAATAATTCTGACTAAATTTAGAGAAGCTACAGGGTACAAAGGAAGCTATGAAAGTTTAAGAAAAATAATAAAGTCGCTAGGATTTCGTTGGCGAAAAACAAAAACAAACAGAAAAATATTAATGGAAAGGTTTGATATTCAAAAGCTACGTTTAGACTATCTGATTCGTTTAAAAAGTTATCGAGCAGAGGTCCGTCCAATTGTCTACTTAGATGAAACATACATTCATGCCTCCCACACACACCAGAAAGCTTGGAGTGATAATTCAAATGAGGGATTAAAGAAACCAATTAATAAAGGTGATAGACTAATTATTGTCCATGCAGGAGGCGAAATGGGCTTTATTCCGAATGCCCGGTTAATTTTCAAATCTGGAACCAAAAGTGGAGACTACCACGATGAAATGAATTTTAATAATTTTTCTAAATGGTTGAAAGAAAAGCTGTTTCCGAACCTCCCTCCAAGAAGCGTCATTATTGTTGATAATGCTCCTTACCATAATGTCCAGGTAAATAAAGCACCAACGTCAACTTCTAAAAAAGCTGACATGTAGGATTGGTTAAGGAATCATAATATTGCTTACGAAGAGGATATGCTCAAAACGCAATTATACAGTTTAGTGCTATTGCATAAGTCACGATTTAAGAGGTATGCAATTGAAGAAATGATAAATGAACATGGTTTTAGTTGTTTGCGTTTGCCACCGTATCATCCCGATCTTAATCCGATCGAATTAGTGTGGGCATCATTAAAACAATATGTAGCTAGTAACAACACTACATTTAAGAGGCAAGACGTACAACTGTTGTGTGAAGACTTTTTTGATACGTTTTCTAAAGAGGAGTGGCAATCTCGTTGTAATAATGCTAAAATGTGGGAATCTAAATTTTATAACAGAGAAGTTACTTTGGATGAGGCAACTGATAGATTCAAAATTAACTTAAACAGTGACAGTGAGACTGATTTTGAATCTGATATGGAAACTGAAGAAAGTTTTTCGGAAGACCATTAAAATTATATCTGTACCTAAGATCAAAAAAGTATTATCTACTTTTACAACGAAGATGCACAAGAATCAAATTTTATTTTTTTATTATTAGCTAGCTATTTTTGTTTCTGAGTTGTGTTCATTTACAGGCTCAATTTTTTTCCGTTTCTCCTTTTTGATTTTATTTGAGGTTTCAAGTTGTTTTTGACTTATTTCGACGTAAATCACAACAACACACTTTTTAATAAAGCAAACAAGTGTTAAGAGGTATATGTACGTGTAAACTACAATTACAAAAAATTGATATGAAACCCATGAAACCACCAATAAAAATGTAAAGCTAGCTTCCGTACTAGAACATGGTGTCATTCGTCGAGATAATTTATCGTTTTGTTTAATAGATCAAGAAATGTAAATAATCCCCTGTTATTTTTTATAAAATTATAAGAGAAATAAATTTTTTTCTAAATAGTATAGTTTATTATTTTGTAGAAAAACAAAATTTCGAAAATTTTAGTAATGTTTCAGAAACAACCGTTATTAATAATAGGTACCATTTTCCTTAATAAGGTAGAAATAAAATATAAACTATTTCCACGATTTACAAAGGCCTACAAAAAAATTATAGGTATTTTCCGCTATCCTATAAAATTTATATTTTCTGACTCAATTTCAAGAGGTTGAAGGAATTCCAAAACACCTTATGGCATAATAATTATTTTCAATTCTACATACTATCTTTAGCTGCTTTTAAAAACGTTCTAAGAAAGTCCAATCAGACCAATTTAATCCCTAAACTATTCCACACTTTTAAAATTTAATTACCTAAAAATATTAAAAACTATTTAAAATAACTTGTTTAGCAGACTGTATAATAGCTATCTTAGTCACACGTAGCGCGTTCTCTGTCTGGGCGTCGAACACCTCTAGAAATTTGATGAACGTAACAGGTGCTGCTTGTCTAAACTTTCTGTAAAACACAATGTGTCATCTTGTAGACGACATTTCTTTGGAACAAAGGAAACAAATATGGATCCAGCATGATAGTGCTTTAGCTTTTTTTTCAATTAACGTTAGAGGGCATTTACACCAAATTTTGTCACGTATATGGATAGGAAGGCGCGGATCTGTATACTGGCCTAAAAGATCGCCTTTTAGGTTTATTTTTGAGGATCTTTAAAAACATTAATCTACGGGAAATAGCTTAGAGGAGCTGCAGCTACGAATTAATAAAAAATATCAACAAATATGAATATGTGAGGGGGTTTTAGGAAGAGTACGAATATTCTTCAGAAATAAATGTCGTGTATGCTTGGAAATGGAAGGAGGGCACTTTGAATATCTTATGTAAATTTGTTTTTTGTTTATACCAGAAGCTTCTTTTGTTTATTTGTACATAATAAATAAGTAATAAATAATTGAAATTAAATGTTTCAAAAAAAGAATAACCTACCATATCTCTAAAACCGTTACTTTGTGCAGGGGCGGTTTCTCCATTGGTTCATTTGTGCAGTAAACACCCAGTTAAATTTCATAAAAACACATTATTTTAAAATTACATAAATAACAAAAATATAAATTTAATTTTTTTATTTTTATTTTCATACGTGTTAATCTATATTTTTTGATACATCATTGTCCTCTGGCTGATTGCATCTCTGTGACACAGTATATCTAAGTATACTGTGTCTGTGGCGCATTATGATGAGTGAGCCTAACACGAGTGAGACGATATGGGGAATGCATATTGCATATAGCTGAAAAGAGATGAAAACACGCCAACAGATTCTTCAAACTGTTTGCCTGCAATTATCAATCGTGTTACCCTCTAACCAAGATCGTTTGTTGCAAACAAACCAGAAATCTTTTATTTTAATGACATTTTTTATTGCCTTGTTTGTATAATATAGTATTTTCAAAAATATTATATGTTATAGTAATTTGAATCACTATAGGTATTAAATAAAAATAAGGCTATTAGTAAATTAGTTTACAGTTGGTAATAAAGAATGTCTCGAAATAAGTATCAAACATAAATTGTGATTTTGATTAGGCACTTAACAAGTCACATCCCACATATCTACATGCTCTGGCTAATCAATCCTATAAGTACATATCAAAACATTAATATACTATCTACAATTAAACAATAATTTGAAAATACAGTTGAAGCCGATTTACCTATTTAAACAAAATTACTATTATTCTATTTATTAAAACACATTATTTTTTAGTAAACTTGGACATGAAAAAGCAGCCATGAGAGTAGACATTAGTGAGTGCAAGAATACTTTGGAATGTGCTGTGAAATACACTTAGAAAGGGTCATAGTGTGATAACATACGATATGTATCTCACTAGTTTAGTTCACAGATTTCTGTGTTCTGTGTTCAATTATGTGCTGCTACTTTAAAATTTTAGTATTCTTTGATAAAAGAAGTTGAATATTATTGTTGACATTTTTAAATTGTTTATTTTACCTCATACATTTTTTTTCTACTCTTCATACAGTATTTTGTGAAAAGTATTATAGGTTTACTTTGTCTGTCTGTCTGTCTGAAGTCATGTTTTTTGTCTGCACGATAAGTCAAAAACGAGAAATGATATCAATTTGAAAATTTTAAGCAAAAATCAAGCTCTATAAGGGGAAAAAGCCTATTGATTTTCAACAAATCTGATTAAAAATAGGGGGTTAAGATGGGTTGAAATTAAAAAAAAAATCCTAAATTAAAAACGAAAAGTGATATCAACATGAAATTTTTAGTAAAAATAAAGCTATATAAGAAGATAAAGCCTATTGATACTAAAAAAAATATGAATATATTAGGGAGTTAAGGGGGGTTAAACTGAAAAACGAAAAATGATATAAACTTTAAATTTTTAGCAAACATCAATCTCTAAAAGGAGAAGAAGCCCTTTAATTATAATAAAAATCTGATTATATATGGGGGATTTAAGGGGGGTTGAAATAAAAAAAAATCAAAAATGGAAAAGCGTTATCAACATGAAATTTTTAGTAAAAATCAAGCTCTATAAGAAGGTGAGGCCTGTTTGAAAATGGGGGTTAAGGGGCTCTGTTAAACTGCGAAGAGTATCATTTAGAATGCCAGGCATTATATATCTTATTCTAGTTTGTGTCTGAGTAATATTATGTATTATGATGGGACTGATCTTATTAAATAAACATATAAAACATTTTAGTTCTTATTTTATTTGCCAATAAAAGGTATTTAAATAATATATTTTTTATTTGACATCTTTGACAAATTGTGAAAATGATTAAACTTACAATAAAAATTAAAAAATGGTAGGTAAATTGTTTACACAAAAATCAATGTCAAGCTTTCTACATAACCTGATATATATTTAAAAATAATCTAAAATTATGAAGAAAAGTCAGTTTACTAACTAATAATGTTTATAGATGGTTTTCAACGTATTAAAAACGAAACAAATATTACACTAACTAAAATATTCATTTAATAATAGTTGTAGTGCTTGAAAACAGTATGATGTTGATAATAATAACTACACTTAATACAAACTCAAATAATAAAAAAACAGCGATATTGACTCTTGTACAAAGTTTTGATCCGAACTTACAAATGATAAATTTATTGGAAAAAGTGAACACCCATTTTAAATTACCAATAGCCGCCACTGACTTTGTGAATCCATGTATAATAGGATTTTGTGTTTATTATTTGCTCCATATTGCAACCTCCTTAAATATTTTACACTCTTTTAATAATTATTATTGTATGTTGTATATTAATAAACTTTTCACCGTCACTTTTATTTACTTTACCCACAACAGAATTACTTCTTACCAATCTTCTAAAACACAACTCAATTAGATAATTTATTAGTAAGTAAGCAAAGGTACCAAACGGAAAAGTAATTTACCGAGCTCCAACTAAACATGAAAGCTCTAAAGTCAAAAGAAAAAAGCCTCCGAAGATAATTTAATAAGCCCGTCCCGAATTGAATACGTAGTAGGCAGCGGTGATACAAAATTAATTATTTTTTATTATTTAAAGGCATATTGTTAAGTGCACCCTAAACTTATTAGGACCCTGTTTGCTTTTAGGCCGGATTAAAAATGATTTGCATTATGATTTACTTTGTTCCGTTTCGCGCTTCTCGAAAAATCTCACAAAAGAAGTACGAAAATATGAGAGAGACTTAGTCGAATTAGAATTAAAATTAATTCTCTGAGCTTGGGTGCATTAGCGACTCGTGATTACAGTGTAAAAGGTTCTTGTTTGCCTCTTGTTATTCTTCTGCCGAAAGAAACATTTTCACTGAACCATTTAATTAAAATACCCTTTGCGGGATATTTTATTTATTACAAATATGATCACTAGAAATGAGTAATGGGTAATTTAATGCTAACCTAATTGACTACGGTTTTTGAAAATTTTAAAACTACATTGAGAAAATAGCCTTAGCTAAATAGTTTACCTGAAAATTATTATCTGGAAAAGTTAGAAAATTACCTGTAATATTTAAATTTTCTATTTGGTACAGTAAATCGTGTAACAATTTCAGTTAAATGGTAATTTCTGCGCCAGCCAGTGGCGGCTCGTGGGCACTGGCGGCAGTGGGGTACACACTGGAAAGGAATTCCGAGATTCGTTTTTCCCTTAGGAAAACAAGTTCTCCGCTTAATGAAAATTAAATATATTTCAAAAAATTAAATATTACAAAATTAAAGACTTACTGCTAGGTACCGCTACAGTTGTATACCATTTCTTATAGTTGAAGTCCATTCTTCTGGATTTTTGGCTAGCAAAGTGATCGATGGCCAGATTATTTGGAAATTTGAAATGGACCGAATAAGTTTTTTTTCGATGGATAACATGGCTAACGCGCACAATCTATCTTGGCACATAGTGTTCCTTAAAAATGTTTTAATACGTTTTAGTGTCGAAAAATATATTTCACTCTCCACTGTGGTCATGGGAATTGTACACAGGATAGTTAGCAGCTCCACAGATTCCGAAAATGTAATTGTCAAATTGTTCTCAAAAAACATTTGTAATAACGGTACGGCCCCATTGTGTTGCACAAGGCAAGCTCAGAAGCACCACAAAATTTTAAGCAGTCAATTAATTTGGACAATATGTAACGGTTGCTGTCAATGGCCTTATTATGGTTTTCTATAGATTCGCGGTAAGCACTACTCAACTGACTACGAATGTCCACTCGACCCAACATACTTATCTCCAGTTCATGTTCTAAATGTTTTTTGGAAACCATGTGGGATTTTACTTTGCTGTCCAAATGTTTCAAATCAATTATCCCGTGCTTAATCCAACTAAAGGCACCCACACTAGATTGTTTGCCACTGGATGCCAAAATACACGGAAAACAATAAAATTTGTTTGTAACTTTGCAACCACACAGCCACAAATACTTCTCGTAAATTGTTCTATTAAAACTTCGTTTAAACGTACGTTTTTGTGTAATATTTATTTGCTCAATCTGCAAATTCGGCATCGGCCACCCGAGAGTCTTTGCCGCGATTTTGTCATTAAACGATAACGCATCGTTTAAAATATTGTGTACGGAATTTCCCGCAGAATTCATAATAGTGAAAAAACAAAAATATTAACAAGCAAAACCACCCGGCAGCGCTAATTATAGGTAAACAAATAAACCGAACCATCGGTACAGCAAGTTACGATGAGGACAGCGCCCCGCTTGTGATGTATAATCCACCGCATCTGTTCATCTCTTGCTAAGCGATATTGTCGTTGTCCTTGTTTTTCGCATTAATATGAGAGATAAAACAACAGAGGCACACATTTACTATGCCCTGTGCCTATCTTCCACTTAATTTCGGCATTCTCGGAACGCCGCTCAACGCATAGTCGTCCAGTGTCGTGCCAACGTGGTTTCATATTTCATATTTTCATATTTATTTATTGTATCTTTACAAGTTTAAAATTATTATCATTTCTAATAATATTATAAAACTTACAGACTAGTCCCAATAAAAATTATAGTAAAAAAATTAAAATTTAACATCCACACCTCCATGCACACCTAGACACAATCTACCTACTTCCATCCACCTATTTATCCATGTAACATTACAACAGAACAGATTTAAAATTTGTTATAAAAATTAAGTAAAGAATTTAATTACAATAAAAATTTACAATAAAATTTTCAAGTTTAAGTTGTATTATTTACTCCTGGTATGGCATCTAAAAATTCTCCAACTGAGTAGAATGCATTCTCGATTAGGTACTTTCTTAATTTATCTTTAAATATATTATATTTGCAGTTACCTATTATCTTGGTTGAGTGATTATAACAAATAATGCCTTGGTAATTCCCCGTGTTCTGTCCAATACCTAATCGCGAATATGGCGTTCGAAATTCATTCGCCCCACGTGTATTATATTGATGTATCATATTACTTCTTACATATTTCGATTCATTTGCTTTTATATTCAGGGTTATTAAATATATATATAGACATGGCAATGTTAGTACTGACAAATATTTAAAGGCATTTTTACAGTGTGCTCCATAGGGCAGACCTGCAATATATCTTACTATCTTCTTTGGCATTATGAAAACTATTCCCATATGAGAGGAGTTACCCCAGAATGACAGACCATATGATAATGTAGATTGTACTAGACCATAATAGGCTAGCCTAAGTATTGGTAAGCTTGCGGTATTATATAATTGCCTGAAGATGAAACACATTGAGCTTAACTTTGATACAATATAGTTAGTGTGAGCCTCCCATGTAAATTTATGATCCACAATTACTCCTAAATATTTAAGCTGGTTCACTTGTTCAATGGATTTGTTGTTAAGTCTTATCAACATGGAGTAATCATGTTTAACATTCTTAGGCAGAAATGTCATGAATACTTTTTTGCCTACATTGACCAAAAGCCCATTTGCTCTGCACCAGTCTGCAAACTCCATTGTTGCCTTGGCTGCGGCTTCTCGTGCCATGTGTATATTTTGTTTTGCCACTATTTCGCTTGTGTCATCTGCATATATAACTGTTGTTTCAGGTGTATTACATGTATGAACTATGTCACTCATAAATATTATAAATAGCAGAGGTGCCAGTGTCGAGCCTTGTGGTACCCCCATCGGTACCCTCACAGGGTGAGACTTTACTGAGTCAATACAAACCACTTGGTATCTGTTTTGTAAATAAGACTCTACCCAATTACCTGATACTCCTCTAACCCCTATTCTGTTCAATTTTTCCACCAATAGCCGATGGTCCACTGTATCGAATGCTCGTGTCAAGTCGAAGAAGATGGCAATCGTGTGCTTCTTGTTATTCAGCTCTTCTATTAGTTTACTACAAAGTTCCTCTATTGCTGTATTTGTAGATTTCTTAGGCCTAAATCCATGTTGGCAGTTTGGTATTAGATTATACTTTTAAATGAAATTTTCGAGTCTAACATAGAAGCTGTAATCAATTATTTTTGCAATTTGTGACTGAAGACACACGTTTCTGTAATTGCATTCGTTTTGTTTTGATCCTTTATTTTTATATATAGGTACAGACTTTGATACTTTTAGCTGTTCTGGATACAGTCCTGTTGAGAATGATTGGTTAATTAAGAAGGTTAGTGGTTGGGCAATCACATCGCTCACCGTTTTTAGTGCTACACCATTGATCTCGTCAATCCCTGGTGCATGTTTTTTTGTTACCTTATTAATAATATTTTGGGTTTCGCATTGATTTATAGGTTGTAGAAAGAACGTGTGAGGTACAAGAGGCGATAATTTTTGGTCCCCCTTTGTAACTGGTGGTTTACTTATGTTTGTAAAGAATGTATTGAACTGATTTGCTACATCTTTTTTGTCGCTAACAATTGCACCATTTATATTTAATTCTATTGTAGGTTTTGACGTTAACTTTCTATGCTCGTTTATTATTTTCCACGATTCTTTACCTATATTATCTGCATTTAGGAGCCTTTCATTATTAAATTCCCGTTTTGCTTTATTTACGGATTGATTATATATGTTTTTAAACTGTTTATATCTATTTTTTATTACTTGATTATTTGTTGTGCTATTTTATGCATTTCACAAACCATTTTGTTCATTTCTTTAATTTTATTATTATACCACGGCTTCTTTCCTTTATTATTATTAACCCGAACCTTCCTTAAAGGGAAACAATTACTGTAATGATATTCTAAGGTTAACATAAATGCATGCATGGAGTCATTAATATTTTCCCCATTATATACTTCTTCCCATTTTTCTTTTATAATTGTATTTCTAAAAGTGTCTAAGTTTGCGCTAAATATTAGATAAAATAATAATAGGCATTGATGAAAATATAAAATATGTAATTTATTATTTTTTTTTTGGTTTATTATACTAGGGCACGTGCCCAAGTGCCCTTACGGGCAAACCGCCACGTGCCAGCTGTTCCCAACTTGAATGCTTAACGGATCTAGATAAATTGGTTTTCTTCATTGCTTTTTAAATAAACAATACATCTACTCTAGTGTAACTAACTTAAAAAAAAAGTTTAACAAGTTTACAAATTCGAAGTGTCTGTCTCAGATAATTTTTTTTAACAAAAAACACAAATCAGCTATCTTTTGCATTTGTTTTAAACAATTGGGTGTTCAGTATTCGTGATTATCGCATTTAAAACCGATTTGCCCCGAGTTAATTATTATAAAAGAAAAATAAGGACTACATCACCACAGTCGGAAGCAACGTGTTCTATGGAGACAACGTCTCGGCCAGCAAGTTCTGTATAATGGAGGTCAGCTGTTTATTTACCATACGGGTGCAAAAGGCGAAATTAGCTACTAAATCGGAGATTGAAGAATAATTTGTGGTATTATATGAACCTAGATTTAATTAAATTACTTACTACAATTTCTTAATTTGTCTTTAAACAGAGGTTATCGGAAGTGGTTTTATGGTAATAAAAAATATTGTAACGTGATCTGTGACTGATTCATTTCACTATTTTTAAAAGTATTTTCTTTTTAAACGAATAGGTACCTATTATATATTTTATTTTATAAAGTATTTATTTTTTATTTTTGGACACACGACTAGATGAAGCTATTTACTAGCAGATAACAAATAGTGCTTGCAAAACGAAATTTTTATTGTCTGTATCTATAACGTGTGGAGGGTGGGTTGCTCCACTATGCCCATTGTGCATGCTCCTAAAAGGACCCCGCAATAATCTTATGGAAATTGGGTTTCTGTCAAATTGTCTGAATTTTTGATGTGTTGTAGATTTTGTCATCCTGAACAAAAGTCTCCATGGACACAAAGTACCAAAATAAATATTTTGGCAGCTACGGAGCTCATGTCAGATTGGACAAATTGACCGTTGACAGCTGTCAATTCACGGTCAACGAGGAATATAAAAGTAAATATCCACTTTTCACATTGAGAGTTTGGGTTTTTATGGTCGCTAAATTCAATTCTCATGTCAGATTGGACAAATTGACAGTTGACAGCTGTCAATTCACTGTCACCGAGGAATATAAAAGTGAATATCCTCTTTTCACATTAAGAGTTTGGGTTTTTGAGGTCGCTGAATTCAATTCTCATGTCAAATTGGACAAATTGACAGTTGACAGCTATCAATTAAATGTCAACGAGGAATATAAAAGTAAATATCCTCTTTTCGCATTGAAAGTTTGGGTTTTTTAGGTCGCTGAATTCAATTCTCATGTCAGATTGGAAAAATTGACAGTTTATATTCCTCGTTGACAGTGAATTGACAGCTGTCAACTGTCAATTTGTCCAATCTGACATGAGAATTGAATTTAGCGACCATAAAAACCCAAACTCCCAATGTGAAAAGTGGATATTTACTTTTATAGTCCTCGTTGACCGTGAATTGACAGCTGTCAACGGTCAATTTGTCCAATATGACATGAGGGTTGAATCCAGTGACCTCAAAAACAAAACCCTATATATTGGAATAATTAAAATATGCTTTTGACATCTGTAAATAGTATTGAAAATGAATAGTTTTGCAACGGATCAGAGGAGCTTTGGCAGCTCCGTAGCTGCCAAAATATTTATTTTGATACTTTGTGTCCATGGAGACTTTTGTTCAGGATGACAAAATCTACAACATATCAAAAATTCAGACAATTTGACAGAAACCCAATTTCCATAAGATTATTGCGGGGTCCTTTTTATTATTTGTTACAGGTGAATCAAATCACAAAGTTTTGTCTTGGTTATACAAATATTTATGATCTTTTTATTTCAGAACAAAACAGTCCGAGTTCTCAAACAACTCTTCAAATTGAACCAAATTACGACCTTCGAGAAATATTTAAAAACGAAAAACCATCACTATTTTAGTTTTTTGGTATATAGTTTTCTACTTTCATATCACTCGTGTTACGTCCTATATTTTTTTACAATCACTGTGGAGCAGACGGACAGAATAGCTACTACATCCAGGCATTTACCATTGGAGTGGTAGAAGCCCTCCAAAAGGCCAATTCCAGATATGGGGCATCTACTGAGGCCTTGGCGACTTTATTAGCCTGAAAAACTTTGACGATCTGAGAGTCTGACTATTCTAGACACCACTCGATTACTTGTCAACCAGTAGGCGGCTTTTTAACAGCTGAGAGGTATGGCCTATTTGTCCCTGAAGTATGCAGAATAAGTCTATTGAGGCCTAAGTAGTATAGCGCAACCCAACCTACCCTTTCGTACAGATTACATATACGATCGCGGTAAGAAATTAGTGTTTTTAATAAATTTATAATGATTATGAAATTTTATGAGAGAATTCCATAAAATTATCCATTAAAATTATCCATTAAACCTGTGGTGTAACTGTAAGATAATCTCAAAATTTGACATCTATTTGGTTTTGATATTAAAATATATGCTAGTAAAAGACGTGTGTTGCTAGCTCAAAAGAGAGATGGTCTATTTATTCAAACTTGGGGTAGCCATAAGTGAGTTAATGTATAAAAAGTGGGAAAAAGAAAGGAAACAGGTCCTTTATATCTCACAAAGAAATTTGTATTTGAACGGCAATCGGTTTCGAAGTTTGTTCACTTCATCATCAGGCACACCTAGTGAGTAAAAAAGGGGGAATTGATGAGTTTGGGAATTGATGAGTTTTAAGTTAGTCAAAAATTAAAACGTTAAAATAAAAAAAATGAAAAAATTATGGAATATTGATTTAGTTTAAGCGAAATTACCAAAACTAATATTTTAATATTATTAATATTTATTTATTCACACTAACAAAAAATTATTAATCAGATGAATGTACTAACTGAATGAATAAGCCGAAGATAAGTAAAAGGCGAAAAGAAAAAGGGAAAAAAATTTGTTAATGAATATTAAAAAAATACATTAACAACAAAATGGTAAAAAATAAAAATATATGTTGGAACAAACCATCAACACCAAAATGGTAAAAAATAAAGAAATGACTATATAGTATAATAAAAAACACAAAAAGCTCACCATAATCTCTTATACACTAGGGATAAAACTACGGGTTTACAATCTTGAAGGAATACAGGCGAACTGAATATTTATTATTCTTTAAAAAAGTATTGGTATTTGTCGGGGGTTAAAAACATATTAAAATTAAAACATGGTTCACAGTTATAGTCAACAGCAATACTTTTTATAGTATTAAGTCCTGTATCAAATGACTCTTTTGTCAAAGGTATATTGAGTAATCGCTCTAGATAACAATTAAAAGCAGCCAGTCTATGTGTAGCTGGATGATTAGAAGTATTGTCTATGAGCAGAGTTCAAAGGTCACTTAAGTAGTTCTAAACATTGTAAACAAATGAACTAGGTAGGTTAGTTTAAGTTAATAAACAGTTTTTGAATTTCCTAAAATAAGTAATTGCTAAATATTGGATATTTAAGACTACTAACTAATTGTGTTTAATAATAATATGCCACGATTACTTTACTAATTTATACCTTCGTTAGTTTAAATCTGTAACAACCTTCTTCTGTTAAGTATTATAGATCAAAACAGAAATTATTTTTTATTATTTTCTTTCTTATGTGCCGCCACTGGTTCAAGTGCCCTGCTTTCTGAACGGTGTATTTTTTTGGGTAGGATGCAAATGTACATTGTGTGTTTTTCATTTGAATACTCTTCAAAAAAACTCGAGTATAAACATATTAAGGAAATTTAATTTAATAAAGGTTATTTTCAGCAACATCCCGAGCCGGGACTCAAAGGTGTCTTTTAGTGCGGTAGACTGAGTAAAGGGTTTTTTCACCATAATGATATAAAAGTGTTATATGAAAGTAAGAATTTTCTTTGAGCACAGTTAAATATTCTTCCCTCTAAATACCCTTCTCTGTAACTTCTATCCTCTAAGTTTTGTTTTATGTATTGTCCTTGTTTGGATGAATGTAATAATATTGTAACTTGCCTTAATATTGTTGTCATTATTTTTTTTATAGATAATCAGTAAGTTTTAATTAATACATTTGTTTATATTTTATTGATAATTTATAGGTTATGGTCCCAATTTTGCCATTTTGCCAAAAAATAATCCAAAATTTACGAGAAGAGTCGTTGAAAATGGAGCTCACGAAAATATAAATTAGACTTTTAGAAGGTAAATCGAATTGGACCTCTTAGAAGTTTAAGGTCTGCACACTTTTTAGGGGTATTAACTGGGCTCAATAAACTGTAGAAGAAACTAATACAAAACCAGCACCTTTAGGAGATTAATTTACAGAGTATGATGTTTACAAGTACTACTAAGAGTTCATTTAATAAAAAAAGAATAGAAAGCAGTGATCATCCTAACTGGCTCCATGATAGAACAGCGCAGGACAAAATGGCGCAGGACAAAATAGCGCAGGATAAAATGGCGCAAGAACAAAATAGCGCAAGACAAAATAGCACAAGACAAAATAGCGCAGGACAAAAAATGATATTTGTTTAATTCTGGAAGAACATATTTTGCTGAATTTTCATTTTAGTTCAGAGTTCTTGTGAAATTTCATCGTAAGCATCCTTCAGAGTTCTAGCTGTTTCCACAAGCGTTCTATTTTCTCTATCTGTAGAAACATTTTGTTTCGGAGTTCAAGGCATAGAAAAGCGTTGATAAACTTTTTGGTTATCAAATTCTCCTCCATTGTGGAATTAATTTGTTTAATGTATTTTGAGTCATGTAGGTAGGATGGGCCCCATGACAAAATAGCGCAGGACAAAATAGCGCAGGACTAAATGACGCAAGAACAAAATAGCACAAGGACAAAATAGCGCAGGAAAAAACAGCGCAAGAACAAAATACTACGGAAAAAATAGAGAAAGACAAAATGGAATAGGGACCAAATAGGGCGTACCGAACAAGATATGTTTTTTAGGTAAATATATTTATTGAAATAATGAGTAACAAATACTGTTCCAACGACGCCTATGTAGAGAATGTTTAAAGTATAGCTCCGTTTCTCTCACATTTTAGGATCCGAACCATTTTAGCGCGAAACAATTTCGTGCGAGACAAATTTGCTGCAACAAATTTGTGGAGACAAATACATAAAAATACATAAGAGACAAGTTAGCGCCTGATATAAATAAAGTGAGACCAATTAACGCCTAGTCCAATTATTATAGTCAGTCAAGTATGCCATTATTCTAATAAAAAAAAAACCTAAAATAATTTAGCTAACCTGTACAACCTGGAGCCATGGCGGGTTGCTGTATATGGCTCCAGGCCGCACAGGTTAGGTAAAGTAATTTCTAATTTATATCAAGTTTTTATTTCAAAGCAACATGCGATGGCTTCAAAACACCCAGGTTAGGTAAATTAGTTTATTTTTTTTAGTTTTAATTAGAATATTGGAATATTTTGACACGCGCTATTATGTCCTGCTATTTCAAATGTTCCAGTATTCTAATTAAAATAAAAAAACTCAAGCCATCGCATGTTGCTTTGAAAAAAAATAATATAAATTAGAAAAATTAAAGAAAAATCGTAAGTAATTTACCTAACCTCTGCGGACTGGAGCCATATACAACAACACGCCATAGCGCCAGGCTGCACAGGTTAGGTAATTTAGTTTAAGTTGTTTTTCATTTTAATTAAAATACTGAAATATTTTAACAGGCGTTTTAATGTCCTGCGCTATTTTGTCGTTGCGCTTTTTTATCTTGCGCTATTTTGTCCTTGCGCTATTTTGTTCTTGCGCTATTTTGTCCTGCGCCATTTTGTCATGGAGCCCATCCTAACTACCTACATAACTGAAAATACATTAAACAAATTAATTTCACTATGGAGAAGAATTTGATAATCAAAAAGCTAAACAATTCTTTACTATGCATTATACTCCGGAACAACATGGTTCTACAGATAGAGAAAATATAACGCTTGTAGAAACATCTAGAACTCTGAAGGATGCTTACGATGAAATTCCGCAAGGACTTTGAACTGAAATGATAAATTCAGCAAAATATATTCTTCCAGAATTGAACGAATATCAATAGAGAGAGGTATGGACAGAAAAGAAACCCAGTTTGAAGTATCTGAGGAATATAGGAAGAGTAACTATGCCATACTCCCAAACAATAACGTTACAAAATGGACAAAAAAAGCCATGAAAATGTTCCTACTTGGATACGATTTTATGATGGTGCAGTGGTGTAGTGAAAATAACAAGCTTGTAAAATCCTATGATATAACTCCTATAAAAGCTCCTAATAATTCTAGCTACTCGTGACTTTGCTTGAATTAGTTCAACATTTAGTATGTTTTTGTATATCGTTCCTTAAACAGTCACAAGCGGGATATACAACTTAACTTAATCTGAAAATATTTTCAAGGAGAAATTTTCAGAATTACATATAATTAACGAAATATTACTTAGTTTTCTGAGAATACCAAAAAACACCAGTAAATTAATTCCTTTTAATCAAGTACTAGATTGTTTTAAAAGATCTTCTGGTAAATCTGAATCCCAGGTCAATTTTAATTCCTAAATCTTTTGCAAAACTAATTCAGGAACTAGTGTTACCGGATTAAAAAAAAACCAATGGGGTCAAAAATTCTTTGGGCAGTGCAAAGTAATCTCCTCTTTGTTTTTGAAATATTGACAAATTTATCTAATTCTGACATATTAAAATATAGTGTATCACTTTTGATATTCCAAGACAAGCTCAAGAGAGGAACAATATCTCAAGAGATGGTTTCGACTGAGTCACTATCTAAGTTAGAAACCCATCCCCTTATATCTTTGATCACAGAATGATAAGGCAAGTAGTGTGAAGGACTTGATTTATGATTTAAAGTATGTCTGACTATAACATATGCCAAAACCTTGGAGAGAACAATACTTATTGAATCATAATCCGCTTTTTAATTCTCTTTTATGACCTTTTAAATTATTATATCTAAGTCTTCCCGATGTAAAACTACTGAATTATTATCATCATGCTTATTCATAGAAATAAGTTTCTTCTAATTTATTGCTCATTTTGGTAGAATGATTTAGAAAAAGTAATAAAAATATTCTGTCACGTCTGGTTTAAGAAATATTTATTTACTTAACTGGATTACATAATTTTGGTTTTAATACTAAAAAAAAAAATAAATAAAATGATTAAAAATAATTTTTGCCTTCTTTTTATATTTATTTAAATCAGTTTCTCTTTTAATGGACCAACAGTAATCTCTTAACATGTTTTCATCCCAAAAGCGTTGATTTCGTTCTTCAAAAACCTTTAAATCTTGGTGAAAACGTTCCACTTTTTCGTCACTCATGCTTCCTAAGTTTTCAGGAAAAAAAAAACTTAGATGCTAGTGCAAAAAATGAATCTTTAATGACGTGTTTACTCCCATCTGTTGAAAATTTTCCAATAAATCGCTAATAATTTCTTTGTAATTTTTACTTTTTCCACAACCATTTTGAATGACTTCCAAGCAGATTTTTAACAGATAAAACACTTTCAAACTGAGAATCTTTTATATCTGTGGGCTAACAAATATAACCTCTTTCAGTTTTGCTTCTGTAATGCTTGGAAAGATTTTTTTGTAATTACCGGAAAGCATCACTGTTTTTTCAAGCTCCTTCACAAAATCGTGAGTCGCAATTTGATGTGTAAAGGAGGTTAAGTGATGTTATTTGGACATACCAACAGCTCGTGTTTAACGTTCATTTTGCCCGGAATATACTCATTCCGAATAGGCCATTCTTTTCTTACATAATGATGTTGTTTTGCTCTACTAGCTCTACAAACAAAAGAAACAAGAATATTTTGTGTAACCACCCTGCAATCCCAATAACAAACAAATGACCTTGAGGTCGAGGCACACTTTCCATTAGTATTCTTTATACTTTATTAAATTAATTAAAGTACACATTGTTTCATAGTTCTCTTTACAATTTACTGCGTGTCCTAATATTATAGAGGCTTTTTTATTTCCGTTATGTAATAAAACAGCTCTTAAACTTTATTTGGAAGAGTCTATGAATAAGCGCGGCTCTGTTTTATCATAGTTTTGATTCATTGCTTCAAAAAGCCCCGAGTAAACTTTGCTTCTGTTTCTAAAAAACGTAACTATTGTGTCTGATGTTATTAAGTTCCATTGTTTTAAGCCGGAACCAAAGAGCTCTGCTTTAGATCTTGGTAATTGTAAATCATTGTAGATCATTTAATTCGGCTTAGTTAATTAAATGTGGAGTGTTTCCTAGAAGAAAGAACTCGTCAGAATCACTAGAAACCGATGTAAATTGAACATCACTTTCATTGTCACCTAGTATATTTACACTCGAATTAACGGGACAAACTAGATGTAGTAGATCTTTCAAATGCAAAATGAGCTCAGTGACAGACAGAACTTCGCAGAAAAAATACGGAAGAACATTAAGTTGGACTATGGGAGGTAAGGTGTTCATACAACATAATAATATGAAGAAAGAAATTAAATGTTTTGACGACCTCATTGATGTCCCGTAATCTTTCTTCGGAGGTTCAAGATTATTTCGTTTCTAACGACCTTTCCTCGCGAATATTATTTGCTAAACTTTTTTCTCAATTATTGTGGAATACATTTTTATTTTAATACCTATTTCTAAATTATTGTTTTTAAGTTTTTATAAACTCTAGATATTTTTGAATACGAAGTAGATATATATCTACTCGTAAACATTTATTTTTATTTCTTGCTTTCATTAATATGTAGTAAAGTAGCAGAATCCATTATAATCAATAATTGAAGGATAAAAATATTTATTTAATTTTTGTTCTTTGGTATTTACTTTAGAATAAAATTATTTATTGTTATTCTTTTCTCTCAGCAACTTATATAAGTATCTACTTGCGCTCTATTTGTTACTAAATTTATTTACTTAACTAATTTGCCACATATTTTACAGATTTTTTTATATATTTAAATTGCTGGGGCCGAGAAAACGTTCTTAGAATAACACATTTATATGCGCTAGCTCAATATCAACATATACATATTGTTTTTGTACTTAATTTTCATCTTCTACATATTTTTTACGTTTCTCGCAACGCTATATGTTTTTAAATATTTATTATCAGAACGTCAGGGGACTCCGCACCAAGGTCTCGGAGTTTAGCAAAAACTTGTCTGCAGAAGAGTATGATGTTGTTATCTTGACGGAAACTTGGCTATCAGAAGACATTAAAAATGGAGAACTATTTAGTTGCAATTACATAGTATATAGAAAGGATAGGGATAAAACTTTAACAGGAAAACAACGCGGAGGAGGTGTCCTCATTGCTGTAAATAAAAATATCATATCTTCACTTATATCAATTAACTCACCTTTGGAAACAATTTTTGTAAAACTTAAACTACACGGAACCACAGTCATTATTAATTCAACTTATATTCCACCGGGCGCAAATGCTAAAGTCTACAGGTAATATCTAGATTTATTTGAAAATTTAGATCCCTTAATCACTCAAACCACACACATGGTACTTATTGGTGATTACAATATACCATGCATAAATGGCACATCTTTTCAATTTTCTAATAAAAATGATATAATAGTAACAATGTCTCTATTAATGGCCACTTACAGTCTACAGTCTTTCAACAATTGTCTCAATGAGGATCAAAAAACTCTAGATCTGGTGCTTGGTAATTTGAATTTGAATATAAAGAAGAATAAAGAACCTTTAGTTCCCATAGATAATAAACATCCCTCTCTGATAATTAAGACGGAAGTAAAAAAAAGTAATCAACTCACATACACAAATAATAATCTTCAAAGCAGATATAATTTTACAAAAGCTGATTTTAGATTACTATGCGAACTACTAAGGGATTTTAATTGGTCCAAAATTGGACACATTGAAAAGGTTGATGATTTTGTCAAATATTTTTACCAGGTTTTTTATGAAATGCTTGACATATGTGTACCAAAGTTTACTAATAGGCCACATGCATATTGCAAACAGTTTCCGCCATGGTTCACGGATGAAATAAAAATCGACATAAAGTACAAAGAATTTTTCAGAAAAAGAAAACATCTATCGGAATATTATTTTAGTAGATATAAAAAAATTAGGGCGGACCTAAAATTGAAAATAAGGACGGCGCCCAATAATTATATCCAAAATATACAGAACTGTGTTAACCAGGACCCCATGCTTTTTTGGAAGTTCATTAAAGATAAGAGGTCTAATAATATATCTGAATCAAATTTTATTATAAATAATAGGGAAATATCTGACAAAAAAATTATAGCAGGGGAGTTCGCTGATTATTTCAGTTCAGTGTATGACAACGATTCAAACTATAACCTTATAGATATTAATGGTTTGACTAACAATTGGAACGTAAATTTTTATCAGAATATTGACTTCGGTCTAATATCCGTCAAAAACTTAGAAGCGGCATTTCGAAAGTTAAAACCGAAAAAGACAGCGGGTCCTGATAATATTCCTTGTTATATCCTAAAAGCTTGTAAAGATTATTTAATATACCCTTTGCTGGTAATTTTTAATAAGTCGCTTAAAACATCCATATTTCCTAGTGAATTTAAAAGAACGAGATTAACACCAATTTTTAAAAAAGGGGATAAAAATAAAATAGATAATTATCGTCCCATAGCCATATTAAATTGTACGTCGAAACTGTTTGAATTTGTAATATATGATAAACTGTATGCCTACTTTCAAAAATACATATCAACCGAACAACACGGATTTTGTCGTAAAAAATCTGTAGATACAAATTTATTAACTTTCAGTGATAAAATATCAAAATGTGTCAATTCTCGTGAGCAAGTAGATTGTATTTATACTGATTTTAAGAAAGCTTTTGATAAGGTAAATCACAATATTCTTCTAGCTAAACTGAAATATTATGGTCTTAGCGATCATCTAATAAATTTCTTTATGTCTTATCTAAAACTAAGGTATCAATACGTAATGTTTGGTGGTGAAGTATCTCATACAATCCTCGCAGGCTCTGGGGTCCCTCAGGGCTCCAATTTGGGCCCTCTACTTTTCTTAATATTTGTTAATGACCTTCCTCTACGTATTACATCAGACTGCCTAATGTATGCAGATGATCTGAAAGTTTTTAAGAAAATATCCACCCTAGATGACTATCTAGACCTTCAAAATGACTTAGACTTAATTTCGGATTGGTCATTTGAAAATAAATTACATTTTAATCTTTCCAAATGCAAGGTTATTACATTCAGTAACATTCGTAATCCTCAAAATTTTATCTACACAATGCAAGGATCAACACTAGAAAGAGTGTCAAAAATGACCGACTTGGGAATAGTTTTTCAAAATAATTTCAAATTTGACGAGCATATCCATAACATTACCAAAGAAGCTAACAAATTGTTAGGTTTTTTGAAACGCACGACTAGGGATTTTACAGACACACACTCGATTAAAAATGTATTTTTTGCTCTCGTTCGTAGTAAATTAGAATATGGGACCCTATACAACAAAATTTCAAACACATTTTGGAAACTATTCAAAATAAATTTGTCAAATATTTATACTTTAAAAAGTATCATACAAGTCCAGGATTTGTTTCATTTGGACCTATTAGAAAAGAGTTTGAAATTGAAAAATTGGAACATAGACGCTCTATAATCAACCTTGTCTTTTTACATAAATTATTAAATGGATATTTGGACAGTCAATATTTATTGATTTAAATAAAAATTAATGTTCCAATAGCAGGTATTCGTCCACGTCAATTAACTTTTCGTGCGGATAATCATGGTCCAGTAGAAAAAATTTGTCTTCTGTTTAATGTACACTCCGAAGGCATTTCTTGCGGTATTTTTGATGTAGCTATAAGCACATATAGAAAGGAACTTAACAAAATTGTTGGGCTCGATTAAAGAGACATAACCTTGTAGGATTTCCGTGGCCTTGGTGTGGGGTTTTGCAGACGCTCTGATTATTCCTGAATATTTCTGATTATTTCAGTAGTTTTGTTCTTTAACGAACTTTGTTAAAATTTTGTAGTAGCGAGGTTTGTTTATTATAATTTCACTTATATATTTAATTAGATATTATGTATTTTTGTTGATTTCTATTTTCGCTGTATTTATAGGAACATGTAATTAGGCTCATGCCTGTTTGTTTCTGGAATAAATAAATAAATACGCGCCTCATTTTTTGTATTATATCAGAATATCTTCATAACACAAAAGTAACAATCATTTTCATGAGTACTAGGTTCTCTCCATAGCATTGGTCAACCAAATGGAAAGTGTACGTTTTCTCCTGATGACCATTGGAGTAAGCTTTGGCAAAACATATGAGGCATTCACTTTTTATCTTGGTTTCCAACAGGAAATCCAAAATAATGAAGATATGCACTTTTTAATGAATCTACAACGTGTCTTCTCTTTTTTGAAAATATAAACTGTACACAAATATAACAAAAACTTTTTTACACTTTCTACTCGACCTTTTAAATCAGTCCGAAACAAGATATTGGGTTGTTGCATTAGTTTTTGCAATATTGCGCAATAATTTAGTTACGACTACTTCAAGCTGTGCAAATTAACAAGTTCATACATGAATCAGTTAGTCGTCCAGAGAGCTTCTTAATGTGTTGTGTGACAAAATAAAATAATTTTAGGTACCTATTTATATTATTAAATAATTTTAAAATAAAAGTTATGTTTTGCAATTAATTATGCAACAATCCGATAATTGTCGTTTGAAACGAACGAATAAACAATAAACTATCGTCAGCATGTTGGATAGTTGAAAAAAAAAACATTTGACTACAGGAAGAAATTGTGACGTGATATAATATTTCCGCTAACACTTTTAGGTTTAAGAAAGGTAGGTAAACATATTTATATACATTTCTATCGGGGTATAAAAAAAAGTAAAAATTTGTAAACTAGTGTAATTATTCAGAATTGTTAGACGGATTCATTTCTAGTGATGAATCGTGGTTTTTTACGTACGATTCAGAAACAAAGCGTCAATCGATGAATTGGAAGAGCCCAAACTTACCACGGAAGAAAAATTAAAATAAGCAAATCAATATATGTTGGACCACCCACCGTACTCGCTCGACTGGGCTCCCTAGACTTTTTTGTTTCCTAAGGTTAAATCAGAGCTTAAGGTGAAAAGATTTAACAGTGTGAAAGCAATTAAAGAAAAGACTGCAGAGGTTCTCATCAAAATGACAGAAGCACTGCTCTTAACATTAAATACGATAAATTTTCTAATGTAATTGGTAATCTATAAACTAGTTTATTGTACCAGTCGGGTAATTTAATCACTACACCTTGTACTCTATACAAAAAAATATAAGTTTACTTTTACGACCACCCTAAAATATACGTTTTAAAACGGCTGCATTTTTCTGACAATCCATTATTCAATTTGGCTCAATATAGAAAGTAAAAAGACCTTAAATAAAAAGGTTTACTCGATACAAGCTCTAAAAGTATCTTCCTTGTTTTGTATTTAATCATATTAGTCTTTGGTATGGTTCGGCTTTTAAAAGCAATAATAGAGTGAAAACGTAACAGGTAAAAAGTTAAAAGCACGTTCAGGAATGACGACGACGTTTAAAAATTGCATTTATCATGCAATAAAGTCCAAAGTGACGGAAACTAGTAAAATTTCTTAAGAGACTTGGACAAAAAATTCACATTATTGAGTTATTTTACAGACTTTTAACATGGATGAAATAAATTTTACAAAAACTTTAGTCGGAAGATAGGTAGATAGTTTAACGATCAAGTAAAGTTCACAAGGATGTATAGGTACGTAGTTAGATTGGTCCAATATATAACAAGAAAAAACTACATTATGAAAAATATTTTCTTCAATAAAAATATTAAAAAAAAAATTAAATAAAGTTTGTGCTGAGATTTTTCCACCATTTCCAGTATTTATTAGGTTATTTTGACGTCAGAGGGATCAATTATAATTAATTTGTAGTGGCATGAAGTATACACTCTGTCATTAAAAGGAAAGGAAACTCTTAAATCGTTTACCATAGAATTTAATTGATTTCACGCCGCGACTAGTTTCGGTTTTTACGGGCCATCATCAAGCCTATAAGAATCAAGCGCGTAGCTAGGTTGTTTTCTTGGTGAATTGCGCATCGTGTTATCTTAGAATATGGTACCCATGCAATGTATTGAGTTCATATGTGTATTTCCAGAAAAAAGAGTATTTTATAATGACGTTTTCATTTTTTATATATTTATACACGGTGTTTCAGAATTAAGTACCGTTATTTTGGGGATTTGTAGATCTTAATCAATTATAAAAATAGCTAAATATAATTTTCCTATAAACATCATTTCATTCTACAGGGTGATAAAGTGAATTTCATAAATACATATTTTCTAAATATCTTCCCTTACAGTAAAGACTTTAACTTAAAAATATGTATATGATAGATAATCGTTATTATTAGTTAACACACTCTATTTTTATAAATTACCATAATCCATTGGCGTAGAATAAAGGGGTAAAAAACAATTTTATTCAAAACTTTTTGAACACCCTATATTTCATAAAATTTAAGATTAATAAATATTTCTCACGCTATTTGTCACAAAAAAGGGACTTCTGGTTGATATTTGTAGACCATTATATTTTCGGGGTGATAGAACCGATTTATTTTATATAGAGTGTTTTAAAACATGTCTTAAATATGGCTAATTTTAAGTTCAATTTTGTCAAATGCAACACACTGTATATTATTTTCGCATAAAATTCCTTATAAATTTACCTATCCAATGATACCAACATGTCCCAATAGCTGTTTTGTTATTGGAAATGTTTAATAAATGAATCGGCTTATGCAGAAACACCACATGTCCAAAATTTTAAATTTTGGGAAAATGGAAAAACATTCCGCACATGTCCGGGACTTGTACTGTTTCTGCAGAGTATATCTTTTATTACCAATCGTTTTGAGCTAAGGTATAATCTGGACATGTGCTGTTTATTCATTTTACGGTGTATCTATCTGTGTAGTAGAATCATTTTTTGGCATAATCCATTTTAAGGCAAAAATGGATACGTGTCGTTTCTGTATTCGCTCCGTGCGCGACAGCAGCGCCAATTCGTTTTGATACTAATGGACTATTTCGGCGTATACTGACAAATGCAACTTTTAATAGAATTCGTAATTAAAAAGTATACATGTTAGTTTTAATAAAAGTATATGGATTACTTTTTGAACACCCTATATTTCATAAAATTTAAGATTAATAAATATTTCTCACGCTATTTGTCACAAAAAAGGGACTTCTGGTTGATATTTGTAGACCATTATATTTTCGGGGTGATAGAACCGATTTATTTTATATAGAGTGTTTTAAAACATGTCTTAAATATGGCTAATTTTAAGTTCAATTTTGTCAAATGCAACACACTGTATATTATTTTCGCATAAAATTCCTTATAAATTTACCTATCCAATGATACCAACATGTCCCAATAGCTGTTTTGTTATTGGAAATGTTTAATAAATGAATCGGCTTATGCAGAAACACCACATGTCCAAAATTTTAAATTTTGGGAAAATGGAAAAACATTCCGCACATGTCCGGGACTTGTACTGTTTCTGCAGAGTATATCTTTTATTACCAATCGTTTTGAGCTAAGGTATAATCTGGACATGTGCTGTTTATTCATTTTACGGTGTATCTATCTGTGTAGAATCATTTTTTGGCATAATCCATTTTAAGGCAAAAATGGATACGTGTCGTTTCTGTATTCGCTCCGTGCGCGACAGCAGCGCCAATTCGTTTTGATACTAATGGACTATTTCGGCGTATACTGACAAATGCAACTTTTAATAGAATTCGTAATTAAAAAGTATACATGTTAGTTTTAATAAAAGTATATGGATTTGTAAAACAAGTAAAACATTAATTTATTATTATTATATATTTTTATCGCTTAAATTAAAGAAAATTATGTATAATTGATAAAAATAAATAATAATATTAATAATTAATAATTAATAAAATATAGACAGGCAACAGTATTTACTGGAAAATGTATGAGAAGTTGCCTAAGTCTAATAAGTTTTCATTGAAGAATTAGTCTATTCTGTCAAAATACAAAAATACCATTTAATAATAGCGTGAAGTTAAAATGTATAAAAAAAGGATAATTACTTATATTTTCATTTTTGTTCGAAAGAAAACATAGAATGAATGATTAAAACTGATTTCCTATCAGTAAGTTATAAAATTGCGTTCCAACCACATATAATAATCAAAGGCAGAAATCTTGAAATCTAGTCCTTGCTGAATGAACATTTAAGAATAAGGGATATTAAAGAACATGGTAAAATGATAATTTATTGTTGATTTAAAACCTTTCAAGTTTCTGATGTCTACTATTTGCAGCATTACAGTTATTATTACAAAAATAAAGGTAATTTTCCTTCTTATTGTATATCTATTCATTTATTTCTTTGATTTAATTTCCACTTTGCTACTGAAATTTTTTATATAAGTTTCACTGTTTTTTTGCTAGTATTTGTACAATTTTCAACACAGCAACTCCGGTTGCTTATTGTATTGTTTTTACCTACTTTTTTTGAAAAAAAGTAAAATATATACGTGTATTTGATATGCCAAAATTACAAAATATCGCCCTAAAATGCACGAATTATCCGCAGCTAGCGCTAGTATCGCTTTTGCTTCCCTTTCCATGACTTCGCACGGAGCGAATACGCTAATTCAAATATTCTTAAATATACAGGTGGTCCATACATTTTTATATTTAATTAGTTTTCACACCGTCAAACAACTTTAATAGACTTCATTTATTTACTAGAGTACAAGAATTTGTGTTCTTTTGTTATTTGTGCTGCGGACAAAATAAAAACTACACGTTATTCCGAATGCTTGATTATGTAGTTCATAAAGTAGGTTGACGAGAATGTGTTAAAATGGTCTTTCCAGTTCGAGGATGGGTTTGAGCAATAGCAAAGCACTGGTTAAACTTCCTTCGGGATAGAATGAACAAATTCGTAACGCCCAGATAATTTTTCCTTAATGTCATTTAAAAAAGTATCATGTTTTAAAGTGTTTCTTCGAAAGTCGTCCAATTAAAGAAAGACTTTCAAATGGGACATCACTGAGATTCTTAAAATGTAGCTTTAACGTTAAGTGTAGTATAGTGCCATCAAGGAAAGTCATACCATCAAGGAAAAAACCAACTAAAATGAGACAAAAACTCGCAAATCGGACGGTAATTCCAGTATTGCCCGACCTACCTCCTGGACAATTTGAACTAGGTTCCAGATCATAAATATGACCATAGAATTCCTGTTGCTACTGAGAAATACTAAAACCTGCAGGATTTGATGTAATTTTGCAGTATATAAGCACAAGTACATTTTAAAATTTTATTGACCTCATAGTTGTATTTAATAAACACTACTTTTGACCTGTATTTATGAACCTAACCCCTTTTTAGCTATTGTCTGTACGCCAATGACCAAACAAATTTAATTTAAAATATTTAACCTTGTTGCGAGCTAGGGGATTTTTCATACCTACTTTCCATGTCTTGCACGGGGTTACCTCCCTGGAATGAATTGTTATAGGATATAAACGGTTCGTGTAGCAAATGACTTATGAGTTTTGTAATGTACCTTCACTGTTGTTGAATTTAAAAATGTACCTTCCTTTAACGTGTTTATTTAAAAGATAAACTGTAACATAAAGATTGTGAACACCGTTCTTAATCTACTGATTTAAGCCTCACTAGACCCATTGTGCATCCTTCTAAGTAGACAGTCACCTCCTAGCTCGTGAGCTAGTCTACAGATTTAATGAAGTTGACAACGTCGCCAAGAGGTGCTTCTCTTATATCGGCCAATGTTAGCAAATTCTTGCCAAACAAAAATCTTCTAATAAATGAAAGCGTCGGGCAATCGTAAAGGATATGCTCGATGGTCTCATATTTTTGTTCGCATCCCCTGCAGAGTGCAGATGCTTCCGTGGTTAGCAATATCCAGTCATAATGCCTGTGATCAGGCACATATTCTGTCCAGTCATAGTCAGGTATGCTGTAGTGTTGTCAGGATAACTTAAAAGCTCCCCGGCAAGTTTGCAGCTTCTTGTCTCATTTTATTTTTCCTTGAATTTCACAATTTAAATAAGTTTGTCACTACCGATGTTGTTAGTCCAATAGAGGGGCCAGGTTCAAAAAGTATTTGGTTGGCTGCCTACTAGTTTACGTAATATTTGTAATTAAACGTTAGCTTATAACATCTTTTTGTGTTGCGAGAATGTTCAAGAAAGAAATTAAAAGTTAATGTGTTCTGTTCAGCGGAGAGAAATATTCTGAAATCTAGCCCGACCAGAAGATTCGTGCTTGGCGAGCTCTTACCTGAGTTATCTTGTTAAATTTCTATTGGCTGATAGAACATCGTATGGTCTTTGCTTACTTTAATGAAAGTGACGGAAATAGAAAGAGAAACATATTGCTCAAACGGCTCTTGTGGCTATGCGAGTTGATTTTTGTGGAGTTCAAAGCTTGATATTTGTTGGTGAGATTGTCGATTTTAAAAATAACTTTTGTATTGTGCATAAACTTTTTTTTATGTTGTTGAAACATGATTTTTATTTTATTTTAATAAATTAGGTAATGCAAACTATGGATTGAATAATAAACTATGATGTAATTTTTATGTTGCCTTTCTTTTCATTATTTATACAAGGATGTTGTAAGAGAAACTGACGTCTCTGTTAAAAAATGCCTCTTATTTTTAACCTAATTCTAAATAGTACCTATGGGTGAGAATAAATCTTTAAAACCATATAGGGTTTTCAATTTTTAAATAAATTTTTCTCGAAATTAATATTTTGTTACCCTCATCTTTTTTAATCTGTACTCTTCAGCTGCAAAGAGCTTTCGGCATTACGCCTTCTTCACTGGTTTTCTACAACGATTATAATTGTAAATATGTTTGTATAAATATAGAAATGGAAAAAGGACTTAAAAGTTGCTTTAAATATAAAACTAATTACTATTACAATTAACAAAGTTACAATTAAACGGAAATTACAAATTACAAAAACTCAAAAATGTCTATATTTATACATAAATACTTAAAATGTTTTTTTGATGAAAATTTATATACATAGAAAAATTATAAAAAAAAAACAAGTTTGATTAATTTTTTTAGTCAAGTGATCGTAGGAAAAGTATGTATTAATAACAAAAGAGGGAACCTGTAGAAATACTGCTAGAAAAATATAATTAGTTACAGTAGATTATTCGACACAAGAAATGTGAAGTGTAGTTTACTCTATCTGATTCAGATCCTCTAAATCGGCTAATTTTGTTATATATAAATATTTTCATTGCTACTCTAGCTATATTTATAACCTAATATTTGATCTTTATTGCCTATCTCAAAAATTAATTAAACCTTTCAGAACAAGATATTAAATTTGAGCTTAATGGCTGCCATTAGAATCACAGGTAGAGCACAGCAGTCCAGCACTAAATAACTCGGGGGCGCAAACTTTCCATATGGTCACCGAAAATGAACTACTGCTGCTGTTCGTAGTTGCCGCCTAGCTGATTAATTGAACGCATTAACGCCCGAAAATTAATTAATAATTCAGTAATTTGCGAACTGTTTAATGGGAGCCGTTCAGGTATTTGTCATTGTAATGGTGGATTATTCTATCTCGCGAAAATTTGGTCTGGAACAACTGATTTATTATTTTAGCCTATATGATTAACCTGAACGTTGAACCTGTCGCGGTGAATAAATCAAAATGCGTTGTTTTTAATCCGAAACACGTTTTTATAAAACCTGGTCATATTTATTTACTAATTTATATAGCTAATTTAATATAGTAAATATGATCAAACTAACTTTTGAGGAGACATCATGGCTGTGTAAAAATCGGACATATAATGAAACAATAAATAATTTTTTCCACAAACACTGACATCAATAAACATATCATTCTAAGCTCTAAAATCTGTTGCTATAAGTCTTAATTTCCCGCGTGAAAGTAAACACATGATTTTTAAAAATAGAGTTGAGCAACCAACGCTGTATTAGAATTTTAGATGTCCTTTGCTAAAAACCTCTATTGGTTGACTTAAGGCGTGAAATCAGAATAATGAGTTTAAAAGATTATAGAAGCTTATACAGTCGGTAAACATTTACCTATTGGACAGCAACCTCTATGAAGCGGTAGGTGGACGTGTCCTAGTGCCCACATTGGGCGCCAAAATGTAACGTCAGATTAACGTGACATAAAAGTTCGGTTGTCCCAGATGTCAACCTTATGGCTTCGGTTCACTCTAGTGGAGATGGGAGTGGGTGATTACTTCGTAACTTGGGAAAATACTATATTTTTGTTATTGCGTTGGACGCCAGGTAGATCTTTTATATCTTTATATCTTTAAATCCAGAAAAGTCTTACTTTTAAATATACTAAATACAAACCACGTAAAAGAAAACGAAGAAGTTCTTCACATGTCGCATTTTGAATAGGATTTCAAAAAATGTATGTGAACATATTTGGGTCCTTTACCTCTTACGTCTACCCATGTAAAAATCCTCCTTTACTTATTAAGCAAGTATAAGAATATTTTTATATCTTCTACCCCTTAAGCCTGTACGTGTAAAAATATTTGGAATCTTACGCATGTAAAAATAATATTAGGAAGGATCGTTTATCTTTTTGATCCCAATATCAAATTTAGATAAAAAAATTTAAATCAAATCCTTCAAAATAGTTTAAAAATTTGGATTAAAATAATAACAAATTCACAGTCGACAAGCAATAAATTCACTGCCCATGCCGCAGTGTATAAAATAAGCTCTATAAGAAATGCACTACATTTTAAAATACTGATATTTAAAGTACATACTAAAGTTCAAACGAAATTTCTAAAAAATCAATAGGGTTATCAGCTGAAAGAAATGCTTCAATTAAATAAAAAATCTGATGTGTCCAACACATGACTTTCCTATCTAGTTATTACAGGCTTTTTCCGGTTATTTTGTACAACCTATTGCAGCACCTCCAGAAATGTTTATAGGATAAAATAAATATATACATTTTCCACATACATCTATCTCGAATCATTTTTCTATAGATGTTCATTGAAAATTAAAATACTGAAAAATTTAAATTTAGCACTTTTCCTACAATTTTTCAATTACGGTCCATTTTAGAAAAATCATGTATAAACAAAAATTATAGAGATCGATATCGCAAACAACTTTTTTTTCAACAATTTTCATAAAAATCAGAATGTTGCACATTTTGTCAAATTTCTCGAATACGGACCATTTCAGGAAATTTTGACATAGAACAAAAATTATAGATAATAATATTAGAAATAACTTTTATTTGAACAATTTTTTTCTCCAAACATAAATAACAGATATATTCCATAAAATATAAAAACGCCCCTCCATAAAGTACCCCCCAGATGTTCCGACTCTGTCCAAAATCTAATCATTTCACGTCAGGCCGAAATAAAACTTAAGTTTAAAATTTAATGTTTTTTTCTTTATCCGTTTTTGAGTTTTCTTCAAATTTCGAAATTTACACATTTTCTCAAATATCTCAAATACGGTCCATTTTAGAGAAATTATGTATAGGATAAAAATTATAGAGAATTATATTACAAACAACTTTTGTTTGAACAATTTTTATAAAAAAATATTTTTATTATTAGCAAACCGTTTAATAATTCCATCCGCTTTTATCTTCGTTGTTAATTGAGATATTGGAATGAAAACATTTGTTTAAAAGCTTGGGACAAATACTCTCATATACTGGATTTTTTTTTTTTTTTTTCATTGCTGTCTACGGCTTTGACCACTTAGCCTCGTGTAGTCTAATACTCCATAGTGCAGGAGTGCTAGTACTCTAATACTCCTGCACGAATTTAAATTAAATTGAATTATTAGTAAGTACTCATTTAAATTACTTAAAATATACCTGCTAATAAAATCAGAGCAGAACATGAAAACATAAATTATTATTTTAAATACGCTGATATTAAAACCTATAATAACTTAAAGATAATCAATAGACTTTTATTACAATAAAATAACCATTATCTTCTCTAAAAATTCAAGGTTATACCTACGTCCAGTAGAGGAATTAATCTCGAACTAACTTAAATTGTTTAGTAATTTCCCTGAAACCGCAGGTTTGGCGCCAACTCGCGGACGTGCAGACCGCAGACTGGACTTTCGGCATCCTGGAGTGGCCGGGAATATTAGCTTCCCGCAATAAGGATCGTTCTCTGGATACGGGAGACGTGTTTGTCTAAATTATTGAGTGCAAACTATGCGATGAATTTGTTATTAGGAATATATCGCATTTCCGCTTGAATTATGCAGCAAAATTGTTTTGTTTCTAATTGATTTTAAATTGGATGGCACCAAAATATTGCAAAAATAAAAAGAGTTGGTTTATTATAGAAATATAAAAGTGATATATTTGCTGAAATGTAACGAGTAAAATAAATACGCTTATCAACGAGTTATATACAATATTTTTTCTTCGACCAAAAAGAACTTAAAGATTAATCCTCACAAAGTAAAATATTTAATTCAATACTGAGAAAATATCGAGTAGAATAATTTAGACTTTTTATATGGTCTCAAAATCTCAGTTCATCATATAAATATGATGCCCAAAACACGTGCTTTTTCAACTATCTCCAATGGCTTACCTGCAATATCCAAATAAAGATTTAAGAATTATTCGAGGTCTACAAAAAAATATGATTTAACATTTATTCGAGCTTAAATTTAAATCATGTTTCTTGGATGATTCTCAAATATTTAATGATCAAAGTTGTTTATTTGGGACGTCTGATTTGAATTTTTAATATTAAAGTGTTTATAAAGCTATGTAATATTTAATTAGGAGAATTAGGATTTTCAGCTGTGTAAATTATAATAGAACCTTGTCGAATTCCTGATAAAATATCATTTTGAAAATCGTTTATCAGCAGATACCTTTTGTGATCTTCCAAGTATATTAGACAATATAAGAAACAAAGAAGTATAAATAAAATCCAAATATGTCAATTTGGCACATATTAACTCATGGTTCATCGTGTAAAATGCTTTATAATAGAAATCTAATATTATTAAAGCAGTATCTATACTTCTATCCTAAATTTCAGTGTCATCATCAATCGCTGCAGCTAAAGCTGTTCCAGTAGAAAATACTCATTTTGTTTCAGGTATTATACCGTTATCTATAAACTACTTTAATAAGTTAATAAATTTGATTGTGAATTTTTCATTTAAAAATGTTTGATAAAGAAAATAATATTTCTGAGGTCAGAAAACAGATTTGGATGTTTACATTTAGGTTAAGGTTTAGCAATGGTTATTTTATATTTGAAATTTGAAATCTGTAACTTTGACAACAGTGCCGTCAAAAACTTAGTTCAGATTTCTTTATAAGTATAATTCCAGCTGTGTTAAATACAAATTACATTTCTCCGATGAAAATTCCATTGGAGTTTTTGAAACGTACAAAATAACAAACAAGCGTTGAAAATTTTCCGAGGCCTACAGTTCAGCCCCCTCCTCCCAATTTGCCAGCAGATAAAATTGAACACATCAGAAGCTTGTCTAATTACTTCTCAGCAATGGACTTGCAGTTTTGGAAATGCATTATAAACAATTTTTAAGTACTTATTTCAAATTACTAAGCATGTAAATCAAAGTCTGTTTATTTTGCGACTGCTTTTTTGAATTAAAATAAATAGGTTACTTAACAATCACTGTTTTTCATTATTAGAAAAAAGGGTTGTGGACATAGAATAATTTATTTTGCTACAATTTTTTCTGTAAAAAGCAATTTATTCTATGCGCAACAGATTTTTTTCTATGATAATTTTTCCTAGACAGTCAAAATGTTTAGTATATTTTTGGGTTTAATAATAATAATATTAATAATATCTTTATTAGTACTAGCCAATGCTGCCATCATAGATGGATGTACACGTCAACATTAATAAATAAAATTTTAAATAAAATTAAAATTACATTACACTGAACACATACGTTAAAACTAATAGTTAAACACAAATCAAAATATTTTTTTAAAGAAGACTATCTTCAGACAAAAAATCGTTAACAGAATAAAAGGAACCACGAGTAATAATAGTTTTTACATTAGATTTGAATTTAGTGTAAGATAATGCTTGAATATTTTTAGGTAATTTAATAAAGACTTTTATGCCTATATATTGCGGTGACTTTTCAAACAAAGCTAGTTTATGTTGGACCGAAATAAACGTGTTTGCATTTCTGGTGGGATATCTGTGAAAATCGGAATTTTTTTTGAATTTGTGTAAGTTAGACTTTACATACAGAAGTGTTTTATAAATATAAATGCATGGCAACGGAAGAATTTTATGTTTTATGAACATTTGCTTACAGCTTTCCCCTGCCTGAATTCCAAATAATATGCGTATAATGCGCTTTTGTTTAACAAAAACTTTGTTAGACGTTACACAGTCTCCCCATATACTAACATTATTTGATAGGTGAGGGTAGACTAAGGAAAAGTAAATATTTAATAATGATTTTTGGTCCATAGTCTTCTTTAATTGCAATATGGCATAAAAAGCAGAGTTAAGCTTTTTACATACTTGATCAACATGTGAATCCCATGATAAAAATTGGTCAACATAAACTCCCAAAAATTTTTCGTTTTTACTTCATGTGTAATTGATGGGACTGCTATAGGTAACCTATTTTTGACGCATCTAAAATTTACATAAACGGATTTATCAATATTAAGAATTAAGGAATTATTTTGACACCATATTTCAAATAGATTTAGTATACAATTAAGTGTATGTTGAAGTTCTTCAGCGGTCCGAGCCGAGACCACCACTGACGAGTCATCAGCAAACATTAAAACTGATCCGCCATTTAAATACTGAGGTAAATCATTTACAAAAATAATAAATATTAGTGGTCCCAGCACCGATCCCTGAGGAACCCCAATATCATGGTATATATTTCAGATTTTTCCTTATTTAATTGTACATAAAATTTTTTATCTGACAAATATGATTCTAACAAATTCAACATGTTACCTCTAACACCATAAGAGTATAACTTTTTTAAGATAAATTGAATTTGTAGGCTATCAAATGCCCGAGAGAGATCAAAGAAGAGGCCGGCAACATACATTCCGTTGTCTAGTTTATCGTACACTTTAGTAAAAAATTCAAGAACAGCTCCCTCCGTTGACCTTCCCGCGCGAAAACCATACTGATTCGGAGACAATACATTGTTTAAATCAAGAAATATTATTAGCCGGCCATAATAGATGCGTTCTAGAATCTTAGATAGCACATTTAGAACTGTAACAGGTCGGTAGTTGTCTGGACACTTTGGACAGGATCGTTTGAAGATTGGTACCAGTTTTCCAATTTTCAGTTTGTCCGGAAAGGAGCCACTATTAAATGATAAATTAACTAAGAAAGCAAGCGGTTCCACAATTACTTCTACAACACTTTTTAGAATTTTACCTTGATTCCGTCATCACCAACGCTATTTTTATTTTTTAAGTTTAAGATTATTTTACTTACCTCATCAGCAGTTACCTCGAAAAAGCCAAAAGAATTTTTAACCCATTTTTTAGGAAGGGTACAATCGCTATTTAAACTATTACTAACTCTATTCTGAGTCTCAATATTTTTATTATTAAAATAATCCCCGAAAAATTGGGTCACTGTTTTTGGCTCCGTTAATTTTTGTGAACCTACACATAATTGAATCTGGTTAATCGGATAACGAGTTCGACCTAACGTATTATTCACGACATTCCATATTGTTTTTTGTTTGTTAGTACTTTTTTCAATGAGTGAAGCATTGTATTCCTTTTTCTTTTGAGTTAAATAATGATCATATTCCTTTTTTTGTTGTTTGTAATAGTTCCAATTTTCAATATTATTTGATTTTTTTGCAAACCTATAGAGCTTTTGGAGTTCGGAATGTTTTACCCGTACATTTTTATCATACCAGCTTTTGGTATTCTTTTTGTGTTTTCTTATAGTCCAAGGACAATTACAATTGATGACAAAATCAAGCGTTTCAATAAATTCACTAAATGACTGACTCATTTACATCTAATTTGGTGTACATATCACTGAAACCAACTCTCAAAAGATCCTGTTTCAGTGCCTGTAAGTTAAAATTTGAGATATTTCGATACATATGTAAACTATCATCAATATTATTGTTAATCGGAAAGATATTTAGAGATATTTTAAAAATTATGGCCAAATGGTCACCAATATTGGGTTGTGTAACATAACACTCTCTAATAATATGAGGCAAAGCATTGGATGATATATAATCAATTTTGGTACTCTCTTTGATAAACCCTTAATCTAATCTAAATTACAGTTCTAAAAAACAAAATCATTAAGAGGTACACAATAGAAGCTGGTGAATTTTAAAAATGCTCTACTGTAAAATTTTGGAACATGGACATAGAATAACGTTCTCAGGCGACGATTTGTCACACAAGCGCCGACAGGTGACACCTATCATCGCTTGTCACTTCAACCGCCTAAATATGTAGAATACAGAAAAATAAATAAATTGAATTTTTTATTTAAATCTAATGATGGTCTTAAACTTTCACAATAATAATTTTAATAAAAATAACAGGAAAATTTAGCAAGGTGAGACGCTCCTATTTAATTTTATTTTTTTAATTTTCCTCTAAATTCAAACATTTTCAATTATATTCTTCACAAATTCTCCCCTTTTTTAATTTTTAACTTGTTTTTTATTTGTAAACAAAATCCAATTTGGACAATGATTGGGGCTTAACCACAATTAAACAATTAAAGGTTTATGCTCTAATCATTGTCTCCAATACTGGGCTTTTCTATAAATTGTAACTTTTTTAACTTTGTCAACTGTTTATAAAACAATCTTTTTTTAAATTAATTTTGTCACTTAAATTTCTTGTTCATATTTACATATTTTAATTTATACCCACAATTGTTATTAATGAGCACTGATAATGGCGTTATGCCGAAAGCGCTTTGCAATTTAAAAATAAAAAATTTGCACGAAATACAATTCTTTTTTTGCTAATATTTATAAGATTCAAAGCAAGTGAATTAATCATATTTAAAATAGAAATATGTCAGAATTTCCTGCAAAAATATTAATATCAAATTCAAGATAAACACAAAATAAAATATTGTCAGTTATTGTAAAAGCATTTACATAAGATGTCGATGATCTGTAAAAAAATTCAATACAATTTTTTTTAATGGGCGGTGTGAATAAAAAATTGATATTTTTTATTACATTACTTTGTTTTAATTACCCATATCCTATCTATAACAATTTTTAATAAAAGCTCTTAAACCACGAGTACCACCACCACCCTTCTTTGCGGTTCGATTTTTATATGAGTGATACCAACTTTATCAGACAGCCATGTTTCAGATACCAAAACAATGTAAATATTTTCATCAGAACTAAAGTACAATAGTATATTATGCAACGATCATGTAATGATGGTTATTAATACACGAGCATTAACCGGGATACGAAACGAGCCAAAGGCGAGTTTCGTATGGTTTATGCGAGTGTTTTAATAACCATTACATGAGAGTTGCATACGCTATTTTTTCTACACCCGATAAATAATCAAGACCTATAAATATTCTATTTATATTGGTATTAACACAATAACAGTAATTACTCGTATTTCTATAAAAAATTCTACAAAATTGTAATTAATGGTATTACCTTGGGTATTGGTATTACCACAGATTTTTGGGGCAAAATATTTTGTACTGCATTTTCTCCTTTCTCCTATATGTGTGGAGGAGTCTTCTATATCGCTGATATCAGACATTTTAATATTATAATTATCGAATTTTAGCTATCTACGAAAATTTAATACGTTTTGACAACTAAAACAATTACATAGGAATTTAGGACAAACGTCAAACATCATGCTTGATTGAAAAATTGTAGGTTTCTATTGATTAAAAATCTGTATCATAATGAAAAATCTGTATCATAATGGGTATCATTATGAAACGGATTATGGGCATATAAGTGCATTATTATAATACGGGTGTAGAAAAAAATTGTTGTCATATCCAGCAAAATTGATTGCAGATTTAAGTTTGCTTCTTTCATGCCACGTTGTATTAAAAGATCTATGAAAGCTTGAATGAATATGATTATTATTAAGTAAATATTGCTTTATTTACTATAAAAGATGAACTAAAATTAATTTAGAAAAATCTCCTTCTTTATTATATCATTTAGATGTTTAAAAAGCCAAGAACAATTATTTATTTTAATGCATGAATGCTTGAACAAAGATTGTTAATATCTCGATTAAATGGTATACTATTTAAATTACAAGCCATATCATCTAAATAACTATTAATCGGCTTTCTCCGAACATATATAAGAAAAACTTCTCTCCATCATCAATCTGCTTTGATCTCGCCATATTTGCCTGGGAGCTCATATCTTAGGATGTCCATTCCATAACTTATTAATAACGATAATCCTCACCCTAAGTTAAGTTTTCAAAGGCGAGTCCACAAGTTAGCAGGAAGCAGACCAAAGGACAGCTGACGGTCCGGTCGTCCTTCTTCCGGTTCGTCCTTCCATCCGAATTTGCATCTGCTGAACTTCTGATATAGTTTTGATGTTAATTCGAAAGGGTCAAGATTAAAGTGGTCAGCAAATTAGGTGAAGAAAATTACGTTAGAGTAAATGAATTGCGTAATGCTCTAAGGTAAAGTTTTAATGGACGAATATGGGTTGTTGGGCTTGTTTGTTGCAGAGAGAGTAGGCACAAACAAATGATAATGTGTTTCCGAAAGTTTTATGATTGCGAACATTTATAATATTCGGGTGTCACATTTTTAGCGTGAGAAATGTTATAGTTTGCTGATTCACTGAACTCCCCACCAACGGAACGCTAAACGATCCTGCGACCCTATTAAAAATGGCTGTGTGATGTTAAGCGGCAATACAAAGCATTCGCATTACGGAGTTGTTGGAGAAAATTAATCAAAAATAATATACAGGGTGTTATTGAAATACACGTACATATTAAAATGGGGAATAGTATGTAATGACCAAAAACGATTGGCACCAATTTTAACTTCAAATTCTAAAATTTAAATATTGGGGAAGAGTCCCCTTTTCCGACCTACTAGTTTCCATATTTAAAGAAGTAAAATAAATCGAAATTGAACTTACCCATAGAAATTCCACTGTTGCCGTAGCAAAACCAATTAATTCAAAATAAAGTTTATTGCAGTAATTGTTCAAAATGCCGTCCATTATTATTTACACACACTTGCAATCGTCTTTCCAAAGAACTTTGAACATTAGAAATTATTCTTGGATTTTGTCGTAGTTCCTCGGCTACCGCATTAACTTTATTGGTTAATTGTTCAACACTATTAATAGGTTAATTATAAACCAGTTGTTTCATGTGACCCCACAAAAAGAAATCGCATGGATTTAAGTCCGGAGATCTCGGAGGCCACTTAGTAGGTCCATTTCTGCCTATCCACTTTTTAGGAAATCTAATGTTCAAAAACTGCCGTACGTTTAAATCAAAGTGAGGAGGAGCGCCATCTAGTAGGTACCACATCCGTTGCCTTAATTGTAACGGTATCTCTTCTAGGAGTACTGGCAAAATATCTTCTAAAAAGTGGAGATATCCTGGCCCATTTAATCTGTTCTCGAGAACATAAGGTCCGATTAAATACTGATCTATTATGCCAGCCCAAACATTTATTGAAAATTTTATTTGATGCCCAGTTTCCCTAATGGCGTGAGGATTTTCATCACTCCAAATATGCGTATTGTGCATATTGAACACGCCATCACGAGTGAATGAAGCCTCGTCAGTATACAACAATATTTTTAGAAAATCAGGAATATCAACACATTTTTGAATCGTCCATTCACAAAACTCCACTCTCTTTTCTTCATCACCTGGATATAAGGCCTGGACTTTTTGGATGTGATAAGGATGTAAACCTTGTTCTTTAAGTGTCCGCCACACAACAAATGAGGACACTCCAATTTCAAGACCTAGTCTTCTACAACTTAATTGAGGCCGGTTTTCAACAGCTTCCAATATTTCTTCTTCGGCCGCCAATGTTCTTTGTGATCTTGTTCTCCCTCGATCTGCATTGACACTCTCAAATTTTCCATGGTCTCTTAGATGCTGAACAGTTGAAATAAACGTACGACGGTCCGGAATTCTCCGATTTGGAAACCGTTCGCGATACAGGATTTGTGTTTGCCGAGAATTTTCTCCAGCTGCCCCATAAACCAGCACTATATCCGTTAGTTCAATATTCGTAAATAGTGGCATCGTAAAAAAATATTTAAAAGTAATCGTAACAACACTTTTTACCAACTTGGAAATGACGCGCTCGTGTTAGCCAGATTCGTAAATCAACTAAAATTTTAATAATCTATAGTTTCAAAAATGTATAGTTTAAAAATAATCATTTATCAAATATTCTAGTTTTTTGATAACGAGGGTAGTAAAAACCAGTCTTCGGAAATAGAAATTAATTCGAAAATCTTGGCAACATGGTTATTTCTTACAAGACTAGTTTTCTTATCATCTGACAAAAACTTGCATATTAATTACTGTTGATGTTTAAAATAGGTAAATAAACCTAATTTATATAGGTCATCCTCAACATATCAGTGAAGTACGTTTGTTTTAGAATTAATTTTCAAAAATTAATAACTCCCTTAATAAGGGGTATTTTTGAAAAATAATATTTTTCTACATTCAGTGGGGATCTGCGCAATACCCAGTTTTAATATGTACGTGTATTTCAATAACACCTATATATCAATTATCAAAACTGGATTGCCTCTCCCGCCCGCTTGTTGCTTGCTTGATGATTTGAGAGTTCACAGTGATTTCATAATTATTTAGTAATTATCCCCAACATAAGTACATACATAATTTGGTTATTTTTGTGTTATTATTTGGACATTTCTGTTGCTACTACATATCTACATTATTGTAATACGTTTCTTTAGTATTTAGTGGTGATTCAAGTGTCAAAAAATGCGTTATATGGTTTTATTCTCTAAAACCAGTGGGTCAACTCCCATATTAGTAGTGTCATGATTTATATTAACTAGCAATATAACGATTTTGTAGTTAGACTAGTCAGGATACAAGATACAGTCAAAAAAGTTGTTCATTATTCAACCCGTATAGATAACAGTAGCCAGAACTTAAAACTGATGATTTGAAAAGGGTGTGTGTAAAAAACAATCCTATCATGTTTATACTCAATGTCTTTTATTTCTAATATTTTTATATAGTTTGGCAAGCAAGTGAAACACATCGTATTTTGTGTGTGTGCAAAAAACATCAATTTGAGCCATCCTATCACTAGACAAATAATTAAGTGAAAAAAAGAAACCGTGGCAATTAAGTTTATTTTCCATTAAAAAATGGTCTTGATATGGTAAGAAATTTAAATTAATAACGAACATCAATTAATGTTGTGTATGCTGTGAAAAAAATTCTAAAAAGTGGATTTTTTATCTGTAAAGAGACAAAATAATTATTGTGGTTTATAAATACTAATAGTCAGGAGGCTTACAACAAAATATTCACTTTTGAAATTGATAAACAGTTTAAATGTTGTGAAAAAGATGCAAACTATTATTGCTGCATTAATTTTTTAAACATTTTTCATCTGAGCTGTTTAGAATAGAATAGAAGGAGAAAAAGTTATTTGCGGTTACACCTGTAAACAAGCAGAAAAGAATAAAGAAACTAGTTTCAAAAAAGAAATTGAAAAATTAAAAACAATTATTAGAACAGGAAGGAAAATTAGAAGGTATGGAGCTAGAATAGATTGAAAAGTTCAGTAGTATAGTGGCAGAAAACTTCAGGAACTTCAGGAGCTTTAGGAACTCAGAATGTTTCTCGAAAAATAACTCCAGCCACTCTCTACCTGCTAGTTTTAAAAGGTTTTAAGGATATACCGTTACTTTTGAATGGGTGCTCGTACACGAACTATAGAGATGGTGAAGAAGCAAGCAGTCTTCCTAGACAGAAAGATAGTTTAAAAAAATTGGTACAAGTAATGGGTGTGCAAATATAGGATTTTTATTTTTAAATATTTTATGTACGTGTTCCTTAATAACATGCTAATATTTAAGGGGGTGATTCTTGGGCCAATTTTAAGGAAAAAAGTTCATATGGACGTATGTCCTAAACCTTCTAACTTTTGAGAAACAAGGCAATAAAATAAAAAAAATAGATTTTTTATAATAACTATGATTCAACTGTAGATATCTTTATGAAATTTAGCACACGTCTTTTATGAATCAAGATGCATTTTCTGACATGAAAACAGTTTTATTATTTTTAGCAATAGCGTCCGTACGGGTTTTGCATTGAATATTTTTGGAGAAAAAAATGGCGCAACTATTTTTAAAACAAAAATCGTTTTTGAAATTCTCATTAATTTCTGAGCAAGTTGATGTCCTGATTTTCTTTCGCCCGAGGCATGGTTTGCGCTTAAAAAAATAAAAAACGTTTTACTTTAGGGCTAAGTTAAATGTCTGATGTGGTGACTGTTGCGTAGAAATTGCTTTTCCTTTTTTCAAGCTACTGAGTTCATTTTATATCAAATGTTAATTAATTCAGAAGTAAGTAACTTATTTAACTTTAGGAAAAAATAAAACAAAATCAAGTGCCAATAATAATTATAGCATTAGAATTTTATCGGGGATTTCAGAATGTTCACATGAACGGCTTAAATTTATTAACTATTAATTATTAACAACACTACCATTTAACACTATCACCGCCTGTATAACATTAATGTACACCACCCCTGTTGGTACAAAGTTGTAACACAAACAACTTTTTGTTGTAAGCTGCAGTGTAACATTGTTGTTATACCTACCGTTGACTTTACATAGGAAATTGTTTTTAGTGACGATATATGGAACTTTGGCCTCTGACAATTCTTAATAGTTTAGGATTTAGTTGAAATAGGGATATGATAAAAACAGTAATTTAGCCCTGTTTTCATTTGTTTTTTTATTAACCTCTAAATGTTCACAAACACTAACTGCTAAATTACGATAAATATTTATAAATGTCTGAAAAATACTAATCTAAATATTTCACGAAACTGTAAAAATATATATATGGGGAAAAACGAAAATATGAACTCTGCAAAAAAACTCTGCATATGAACGCACAACGAATGTTTCTCATTAAAACAGGATTTACATTAATGTGGATTGCCTTCACATTGTTTTCTATTGGTGTACGAAAAACCAAAATTTTACACTTGGCGCAGGATAGCAATTTCCTTCGCAGGCCAGTGTAACATTTTTATACACCCTGCGAAAACAAACTAAAAAATAGAAAAACCACCAAATGTAATCTTATAATAGCAAAACCTAACATTATATCAAAAATTGAAAAAAAAAAAAATTTGACATGACATCCAAGAGCCGGTGTACTTTAATGTTGTTAATTATTAATTATTAACAATACTTACAATGATTAAAAAAATTGTTGGAAGTGGCCACCTTCACTTAACCTGTTAACCGAGCGGGACGTATAAATACGTCAAAAGTAAACAATATCGGGTACGGGTAGGACATATGAATACGTCCTCGATATTTATATTGTGCCCTGGAACGGGCGGGACTTATATTTTACTACTACTATGGTAATACGTCATTCATACATGTCTTGACTTGAAATTAATACGCGGATGGATTCAGTATGATTTCGCTACCGCGAGTGATAAGGCGTGTTTCGTGTGAGCAGTGATACAGTGACGGGTACGTACTTGCACTATTATTATTTATTTTACAATTAAATCCTTACAAATAAATACAATGGATATGAAAAATGTTTCGTATTATATTTTATTTATATTTCCAACTTTTTATATATATATATATATATATATATATATATATATATATATATATATATATATATATATATATATATATATATATATATATAAATATATATATATTTTTTATTTTTTTAGTTACCATCAAAATGAGTGAGAGCGATATCAGCGATGACGAAATAAATATACCGGCAAGTAAAAGAAGGAAACGTATAATGAGTTCCTCATCGGAATCCTCTTATAGTGGTCATGACTATGACACAGATTTGAGCGACATTGAGAGTGAAGATGATGAAGAAGTTAGTGTTAGACACATTAGTGAAGAATGGGTGCCTGAAAATGCCGAGAGACCACCATTTCCCTTCACTGCACAGCCGGGAAAAATGTTCAATACTCCTCCAAAAAAAGTTCCTGTGTTTTATTTAGAGAAGTTTTTAGATGACGACCTAATAAAAACAATTACGGAACAAACAAATTTGTATGCCGGCCAATTTTTTGCCAATAATAATTATTGAAACACCCTTTTTTTACGAAACTATGAGCGAAAACAGATTTGGATTATTGTGTAAGTTTTTACATTTTGCAGATAACCTAAGTTTCGATCCTAACGTATCTCATAGAAAAACATACAAAATAGATCCAATCATCAATAATTTGTCACAAAAGTTTAAAACATTTTATGTTTGTGAACGAGACATATGTGTAGACGAGTCTCTTTTATTGTGGAAAGGGAATTTGTCCTGGAAACAATATATAGCAACGAAACGAGCTAGATTTGGCATGAAGTTATTCATTTTGAGTGAAAGTCAATCTGGATACGTCCAAAACATTATTTTATACACAGGAAAGGACACAAACTATGGTTCGAACTACCCACAAGAAAAACAATCATCAAGAATTGTTTTGGAGTTAACACATGATTTACTGAATAAAGGGTATAGTATTTACTTGGATAATTTCTATACTTCAATTCCTTTGGCTGAAGTCTTATGTCAAAACAATACAAACATTGTTGGAACAATGAGAATAAACAGAGTCGGAATCCCCAGTGAAATAAAAAAAAATGGAAAAAAATTAACATATCGTAAGATTCAAAGGCAAACTAATGGTTTTAAAGTGGAAGGATAAGAAAGACGTATTGATGCTCAGTTCTATTCATAATGACGAAAGGACAATGATAGAAAACAGAGGAAGAAGACAAAAAAAACCGAACGTTATCCTGGATTACAACAAGAATATGGGTGGTGTAGATTTGGGAGATGGAATTATTGTGGCCTACACGGCTGCTCGCAATAGGATAAAAAAAAAATTTACAAAAAAATTTTTCTACGATTACTTGATATGTGCGGCCTAAACGCATACATTTTGTACAACAAGATAGAGGTCAATTGGATCGATTACACTTTTTGATAGAATGTGTAGAAAAAATAGTTAAAAATAATATTGTTAGCACCCACCCAAAACCATCAACCAGCAACTCCACACCAAAACCAGCACGCTTAGTGGGAAGACATTTCCCTGAGCAAATGAAAAGTGATACCGGAAAAACTAAATCCAGGAAATGTCGGGTTTGTTACAAAAAAGGCGCTAGAAAAGAATCAACATACTGGTGTCCTGATTGTGCTGTATGTATCAATAATTGTTTTAAAATATATCACACAGAAATTGAGTTTTGAATTTTATATAATTGTACCTACCTATATTTTTGGTCTCTTTTTTATTCAGTATTCCTATTGTGTTTTGTGCTTTTACTAGCTCCGTAATTGTTTTTAATATTTGTTGATTTGTATCTAAATTATATACGAGATTGATAATGTTTTCGAATGTTTTTAATATTTGTTGATTTTTATCTAAATTGTATACGAGATTGATGATGTTTGCGCATGTGCCGGTATTTTTTTATATTTGTTTGAAACTTTTTTTTTTTTTTCATTGTATTTCATAAATATTAATAAACAATTAAATATATATTTCACGATTTTTCATTTATTTTAATTATGAATAAAAAAATATAGTAATATGAAATTACATTCTCCGGGCGTGACGTAATGACACGTCTTAGTGGAAAAAGACGCGCCCGTTATATGTTGCGTAATTAGAAAAGGATTTCCCCGGTTAACAGGTTAATAGGCATGCTTCCGCTCCCGTGCACTCTTCTTAAAATTTCTTCCTAGGAGACGGACGATGGTAAACTGGACATACCTTTTCTTTCTGATCCCATTTTACATGTGATTCCAGATAATGCTATAACTCAGTGAGTTTTATTTAAAACCCAGTGCGGATTTATAAGTAATCCAGTACGGATTAAATAGACTCAGTGTGAGTCTACAACCCAGTGCGGGTCCCAGGTTCAGTGCGGACCTGTAACATCATAAAGGAAAAGAAGAAAGCATAAAATAACTAGGCAAAATTTAATATGGAGGATGATGGTAAACTGGACCTAATTACTTTTTCTTTCAGTTCACATTACTTTACATGTGATTCCATATAGTATCATAACTCAGTGTGAGTTTTATCTAAAACCCACTGTGGGTTTATAACAAATCCAGAGCGGACTAAAAAGACTCAGTGCGAGTCTAGGACCCAGTGCAAGTCCCAGATTCAGTGTGGACCTGTTAAAACTAATTTTTCAATAGCATTTTCAAACATCTGGGAAATGAAGGAAAACTGACTTTTTTCTTTCAAATCTCATTACTTTACATGGGATTCCAGGTAGTGCCATAACTCAGTGAGAGTCGTTTTTTATATGGCGGACGATGGTAAACTGGACATACTTTTTTCTTTCGAATCACATTACTTTACATGGGATTCCAAGTAGTACCATAACATTAATAGAACCCAGTTCTGGTTTATATCATTTAATAAATTCAGAGCAGTCTAGGACCCAGTGCGGGTTCCAGGTTCAGTATGGACCTGTTAAATTACTAAGACAAAAAGATAGTGGTTTTTTGATAGTGTTGGCAAACACCTAGAAAAAATTTATATAGCATATGCTGGTAAATTGGACATACTTTTTTCTTTCAAGTCGATTTAATTTATACGTGATTCCAAATAGTAACCATAACTCAGTGCGAGTTTTATTATGAACCCAGTGTGAGTTAATAACAAATCTAGTACGGATTAAATACATTGAGACTATAAGACCCGGTGGGTGTCTCGGAACATGTTAAAATCACTAAGGTAAAAAGATACTAGTTTTTTTTTTTGATAGTGTTGTCAAATATATAGAAACATTTTATATAAAGGCTAAGAATATTGTTCACGTAATATTGGGAGAGTTTGCTATGTTCAGTTACTTACATACAACCATTTGTGAATTGTAATTATTTGCATTTTGTGGTTCTACTTTGAGTTTTCTTTTAAGACTTGAATAAAAAATAAAAAAGACCACCCCATAATGAAACTAAAGGGCCATTGCTAAAGGAAAATATCCTTAAAATGTTGGGCAATGGACTCAATATGAAGAAGTACAATATGAAGGAGTTATTAAAAAAGAGGTAATTGCCTCAAAACTAAACATCTTAGTTTCAGGACTAGATAAATTTATAAATCATGGCTTGTTTACATATATCCTTAAATTGTCTTTTGATGACGCCACCCAAAGTCAACCCAGGGAGTAAGGCAGCAAATACCAAAACCGCTCTTAAATAAGGTTAAAGTCTTTACACACCAAGTTAGGGTCTAGTCTGTTCTTACTTGGTAAGACACTCATCTTAATTCTGAAACTAGAGAAAATTTCACATTATAATTTAAAAGTGACCTCATGGAAGGAATAGGGGGCGCTAAGTTGAGATCGAAGCAAATCTGCTAGAGTTATGAAGCATTTAGGTTAGGATTTGAAGCAGATGCCTAAGTTATTGGTACCACGTAAGACTGTAAAATTCAAAAATTTCCCCGGACAAGAGAAGTACTCATCTCCAGGGGGACACCAATAGAAACCTTGAACAAGGCCCCAAACAGAGCCATTCATATAACAGAGCTCGCCTTCTTAAGTAAAAGCAAGTGTACTAGCAGGAAATCTAAGTAAACACTACAGATTCTGAATAGATGTCTCAGACGATCTGTTTGTAAGGTCTTGTACATTAAAGGTTACTCCTTAAATTTTATTTCTCTGCCTGTGTACAAAACATGCTTCCTACTAAACCTGTCAATCTTTAATTGAGTATCAGTAGATCTTATTAGAAATAAATGATCTACTTGAAATTAAGACCATCCACTCTTATAAGCCATCTAAGGAACAATTTATATCCAATATTTTCTTAGTAAAGAAATAATATGGAAAATTTTGTTTAGTTAGGCATAAATAAATAAATAAAAAAAAACTTTGGTCATAAAAGAATTCTACTTTATAATTAATATCAAGATCTCAAGCAAAATTATTTAGGATTCTTTTTCAATGATGTTTTTAGCAAAACTGTGAAGCCTGTGATATCCACTCAGAGATAATGAGTTGTTATCTAAAGTATATACCTACATGATTATATACTATAAAAAAAAAATTGAATACTGTAAACAAAATACTAAAGATACTTTACTTTATCTAGTTCATTAGGGTTTATAATTAACAAGAAGAAGAGCGACTCTGTCCATCCTCCAGCCTTATTTTTTTAGAGTGGAAATGCATGGGGTATACCCTTATCCCTCCATTGGTACATTTACCTTAGATTGGTCAGATTATAACTTTTATGGTTTTCTGCCTGTTTTCTTTCAGTAATTCAGAAAATTATAAATAATTTCGTGTTTTCCTCTTTTGACATAAATGAACATGCCCCAGGCGGGGTAGTAATACCCTTTTTGGGCTACCAAACCTTGGTGACACCTGTTTACGAGGGTTTTGAGTTCAGAACTAATTAAATTCGACCCTGGTACCTTACTTTAAGCATCTATCGGATCTGTCCGGACTTCAATACTATTGAGATTATGCTGTCATCTACTTCAACTCTACCTTAAAAGAATATATAGTGGAGTTGAAAATTTGGTGGAAGTTTTTGTATGACATAGAGAACAGGTTCACAGGTGTAAGATCTTAAATTTCTGCAAGGACGGTTCCAGGAGGGTTTAACATAGACGTCATATAATAACTATAGATCAGCACTTTCCTTAATTTTGTCACTGGACATTGCTCTGGACTTTAGGGTCCAAGGTATGACTTAACTTGGAGCCCATTAACAGTACTGAATATCTTCAGGAATTGGTGTTTCAATAAATAAATTCCTGTTATAGAATTATCATAAAAATTAGTGATATTATTAGCATTATTTACTGCACATAGAATGCAAACCTTTAGTCTTATTAAATTAGAGTATATTATTTGTAGAACTGATAGGGTCAAATCATCAGGTAGAAACAAATTGATAACAGTCTCCAACTCTATTTTTCAGACCTAAAGTCATTGGGATTGAACTTATATATAAGGTTCATAGTAGGCTGGACAAGTGAATCTTTTGCCGTGTTATAACCGGCCTATAAGGCAGGATCACACCTCTTTTGCAGAAACCATTCTAATTTAGTTTATTGTGGATTAAATTTTCGTTTGTGTTTGTTACACGTAAACATTTTCATAAAAGTTTATTGAAAATTGCCTCGTTTCTTGTAGTCGCAACTGTCTTTAAACATCTACGTTTATCATCTGAAGAAGGGAACGCAGTGTATAATTATAAGATCAAACGAACTTACCTTAAGTGAAGTTCGATATTGATTATACACTGCGCTCCCTTCGAAGATGATCTCTCCTAACCTAACCCTCTGAATCCCAGATCATCGCAGTTGCGACAGAGCTTTAAAAAAGTGAGCCACGCCCGCAAAATGGCTTTGGACTATGGTGCACAACTAGCTCATAAATGAGTACTACGTTTACTTATCATCTTCGAAGGGAGCGCAGTGTATAATCAAGATCGAACTTCACTTAAGGTAAGTTCGTTTGATCTTATTGCTGTTATTTTTTGGTTGCATGCTTTTTATTTATTCAAAAATTAATATATTATAATCTCTAAAGACCGAAAACTCACCAGAGAAAATTTAATAACTCTTCAGCTCTTCATATAGTACGAAATTGTCCATGCTGCAGACATGTGTATCGATATTTCCATTTATTATAAACACCGAGCATTAGAAATGCACAAATAGCGGTATTATTATCGTTATCAGAAGGGCACACGCAGTTTGTGCGTTTCGAATTTGAGTTAATGACTTCTATTTTCCATAAATTCCGTCAACGTACGGATGAGCGCTTCAATATTCCCATTAGCTGGACTGTTAAATCCTGTTATTGCGGATGGTTTCCTACGGAATTATAACGAAATAATTCTGCTGCTGTTCCCATTTCTCTGAACTTAGGATCGCATAAAAAATTGGTTTATGCGATGCCCGCATGCGAAGCTTAATGATTATATATACATATTTTTTTAATCTGATTTGATTGAGTTTGGGCGGAATGCTTGTTTTAAAATATCGTTTAAATTATTTAATGTAATCTCCGTATAGATATAATATTGATGATACAAATTCAATTAATATGGTAAATAAAAAATGACTATAAAAAATATAAATTGGAAGGTTAAGTAGACATTTTTTTTGTGATTAGAAAATACTCGATAGTTGCATTTCACTACAATTACAACATGATTAGTTATTTTATTACTGATGTTAATACCCATACGATATATGTAGTTATATGTACCGGCACGATAGCACTAGAACAAAAGCTCCGATCGACTTGCGGTTTTGATTTTATTGGAAACATTTTTTTTACCTTAGAATCCTATTGATTTTTGGAATTTTCGGTTTCTTAACTACGTTAAATTGTTATTACCATTCCTCTAGGAGAAAACGAGGACTAGTGGGTCCATAATATTCGACAAATATTGGCATAATGTTGTATTTTTAGGTAAATATAAAAGTAATATAATTTGTTTACATATTGCCAAGATCCGAAGAAGATAAATACTAAATAATGAATTGTACGACTTGATTTTTGAAGCCCGATTAGTACTAATCGTTTACATAGGGTAAGTAAAATTTTATTTAAAACAATATAATATTTTGACATTTGTCTTTCATATATTTGCTATTTCCTGATTCAGCATATGTTTCAAAATACGTATACCCTTGGCGACAATAATTTAAAAAATGGAAAGTTCTTACTTTTATTAAGATTGAGTCCAGTAGCGTCTCTGGAAGTAGTATTATTTATTACCAATGTTTGTCTTCCTATTAAAAAGGTTCCAGGTATTTTCTTACAATCCCAAGCTTAGCAGGTATATTATATTGGGAGGCAAGCTATTTGGCTATAAGGCTAAGCAGAAAGGTCAGAAGCCATGCAGGAAGCTAAGAAGCAAAGCAAGAAACTACCAAGCACTAAGTTACTCCAAATAAATGCACAGGTTACCATAAGAATGAGTACTACCTGTACAGAAAAGCCTAAAACAATAGATTATATTTATTTACTTCCTTTATTATTGATCATGAATTTTGGTTGAAAAAACTTACCATGCGTGGTGAGTGGCTTGGAAGTAGATTAGTTTTAGAAAAAAAGTATATTTTATCCACTAAGTGTGTTAGCAACTCTGCTTATTACTTTTATCAAAACTAATGAAGTAATCTTTCTTTTAGGGCTAATTTAATCCGAAATATCATCGAGAAATAGGGAAGCACATGTTCCAATTCAGTAGCCAAAAAAAAAAAAGAAAGGTAGTAAAAAGAGACAGTTAATCTTACGATAAAATGGAGTAATTCATGACCCATAGGAAAATAGATATTGACTTTTACTTTAAGACGAGGCCTAAAGAAAAAAGAAGAAGCGAAAATGAAGAATTTCGAAAAACTGCATTATTGTACAGATACTAGGTTATGGTAATAATAACAAAAATAAAATAAATGTTGAAATTAATTTTAATTAGTTTTATTTATTAAGGCAAGTACCAGAAGATTTTCTCTGTTGAAATTAATTTTAATTGCACAAAATCATTTAAATTACTTTCAACCCGTAACAAAATATCAATGTTTCTAAAATCCAATGTACTTCTAATGGGGCCAATTTTATTCACTTTAATATAGTGAAATCAGATTACATGGATGGTTATGTCTCATGGTACACTACATCTTAATACGTCTCGGAAGCCTCAGTTTCAATAAGATGGAAAAAAATTCTAACCTAAATTACTACGTTTGAAAATCAAAAAATATGGTTGTACTCAACAATAATCCTCAGACGCTAATATCGTATTTACAACATACTACGTATTAATACATGTACCTATTACCCTTTTAAGTCTTCTTTTTAAATAAGTGTCATCGAGAAGCTGTATCGCCTCGATATTAACGTGGTTTAGATTAGATTAGATTTAAAAGAAGTTGGACCGCGACCTTTCCAGATCTATTGTGGGACTCTATTATTTAGAGTGAGTCGTCTAGCTTGGTATTTTTCATTAGACATGGTAGCTTTGACAGTGGCTCCCACATGTAGTTCCATGCGTCTGTCTTTTCTTCGCCTTATATTAGAAACCTCAATCTAGCCAGGTCTTTGCACTAGCGCAGGACGTGGATTGATGTTTTCTGTTATTTTTAAAAGAACCTGCACAATGGTGCCTACTGTTATCCCTACGATGTGACGTTTCTGATCCAGTATGTTTTTTGTGAACTTGGCCGATATCTGATGGTTCATTAATAAACTATTTGGTCTGTCTCAATTTACGATGGTTGTGACTCTTTTTGCATCCATTGTTTAAAGCATACCTTACACAAGGCCTTAGCAACTCCACAGAAGAGTTCAGGGCCTGTCATGGCCTTATCTGAACCTTCTCGGACTAGTTCGTCGGCCTTTTCATTGCCCTATGTCCCTCGTGGCCTGACACCTAGGCTAAGGTCACCTTGTTTTGATTACTTAACTCTGCTAGGTCTTCTAGACATTTTCTTACCAGTGTGATTTAATTTCTGGTGAGATAATTGCCTTTAAAGCTGCTGATTTATTATTTCTCTTGCACAGTATTGTATGGTTATAAGTTTAGCATGGAACACTGTTGCATATTCTCCTAGACTTAGCAAAATCGTTGTTTTTGACTTGGATCTAAAGGTTTCAACACAGGCTCCTTCCTTAGTTTTTGAAGCGTCTGTATACCAGACGAATTCAGCCTATATAAGAGGCCCCTGTTTCCAGGATTCTCGTGCTATTTAAATTTAATTTTTTTTTAAATTTGTATGTGATTATGGCTATATCAGTAAGCATTCCTAGAATCTTATCCTTTTGATACTTACATTGCTGCAGTTGGTGTAGTACACATTGCCCCAATGGTACTCAGATAGGCAAGCCGCTGAATGCCGGTGGCCTATTGAACTTGCCTACGCAGTTTTGATTAATCACACCACCACAAGTTTATTTTTCGTTTCTTATAAACTTGTTTTTTTTATTTACTTCACTGCAAATTATAATTATTTCCCCCTGTATTAAAATATACTGTTCAGACCTTTTTTTTTCACCCATACTGTTCCAGCAAATGTTCATCTGGCAAGACACTGCCTAGATCGAAAGAACTTTCCAACTACCATTTCTTTAAAATATCAACTAATCAACTGGAAATACAAGAGTTGACTGAGGACAGTGAGGACTGAGTGCAACAGGCAGCAAACGCTCTACCCCGAGACCGATCTAATGTGTCTTCGACTACTGTCTCTCGGACGTGTCGCGTCTTGCGAAATGTGTTTCATATAATTGCATGTGATCAGACGTGAAGAGACCGTTCTTGGTCGCCTTTCCCGTCGCGTTTGTTGTCGTCTGTCGCGCCTTCCAAAATGGTACCTTTACTGTTTTCGTTGTCGTTGCGACCTCTTGGTCTAGGTCAGTAATGTATTATGTACTAAAATTAACATGAATAGTTCTTCTGGGCATCCAGTTCGTGCATTTCCTAATTTCAAGACTATTAGATTGGATTAGATGTGGCCTACCCCACCTCGACCTTTTCAGATTTATTGTGGATATCCTTTAATCGTTATTAAGAATACCTTTTCTAGTTTGACTCCATAGAGTAGGAAGTAGTTCTCCGGGGTAGCTATTTGACATTGGTTTTTCTTCTCTAAGTATAAGGAATCTCAGTTTGGGTAGACTTTCGCAGTAGCACAATACGTGTACTGCAGTTTCCTCCTTTTCCTGGCAGAATCGTCTCGAGGTCTCTTCTGTAAGACCAATGATATACATCTGTTTGTTAAGCCTACAATGCCCTGTTAATAGACCTACTATTACTCTATTATTTTTTATATTATAGCTTATAGATAAGTTTTGGTTTTAAGAACTCTTTGGCCTCTCTCTGTCCTGGTGATATTCTTGAGATATTTTTAACATCTACTACTTTGTTCATGTTCTGATAGCTCTCTTTGAGGCTCCTTTTTGAGATTATAGACCAATATTATAGATCTATATTCTATCTTCCTTCGATATCAAAGTCACTATTGAACCAGATGAAACTGTTGAAAATTTGGATGAGTTTGATGATGATGATGATGATGATGAAGTAGGTATTTTTCAAATATTAATTGAAATTGGTAATATTACGAGAATATCTCAACGACAAGAAGTATATATTCTACAAATGCAAATTCAGTCAATGGATATATTTCCAATTAAAAAATATGCTATTTCAAAATAAAATTAAAAGAACCCATTTCGTTTTTATTTCTATCTTGTATTTGGAAAGACACATTATTACGCAATCATTACATCGACGGAAAATGAATAAAAGAAAATTCAAAATTGCTTTCGTTTTAATTCGGTTGGCATCCGGAAAAATTAGAGGAAAACAAACTCAGGGATCCATGATAATTACAATCTCCCAATGGAATTTCCATCTTGACCGAGCAAACACCGTCTCCAAATATCCATTTCGATTTTCCACATGAGTCCAAGACCCTAAAAAATACCCAGTGGCGTTACTGCTAGTGTAGATATTTAAATTCAAAATTAAAAACATTATTATACATAATTTCTGAAATTAAAATACATCTATGTGTTAAAATAAAATTGACATCTAAAGTCTATTCCAATCCGAGATTCAGCGCATGTAAACAATGATCAGCACGTGATCGCCTCGTGGCTTACTGGAATCTGCAATGCTATTGGTCAAACGGCCATAAACTGCTAGAGCTGCTCTTTACTGTTTTGATGCAGATGCGTACTCAGATTCAGTGCGTAATGCATCGTCGTTAAATGTGTTGTTTGAATTGAATCTTTTTAAATACCGTTACCTTGTAGTTTGAATATTGTGTTTTATTTAAATACTTTAGAAGTATATTAAATAACAGTGTGTTTGCTCCTCGGGCATATCCCGATACTTTTTGTGTATTGTTTAAATACTTGTTTGGTATATTAAATAAAATATCCAGGACACTTGAACATGTCTAGCACGGATACAGCTGATGAGTCTACAGAAATGTATTTGTCTTCTCCTAGGCAAAGGTCGAAAAAGTCTCATTTCGACATAAAAAGCAAGGAAATGATTTTAGACGTTTATAAGCATGAGACTCAAGAAAATCCAACATGACTTAAAGATGCAATTGTAAACAAAGTGGCAAGTAAAACAGGAGCGTGTCATCGCAGCGTCTACAAAATTATCAAAGAATATGTATGGTTACATTTTCGCGCCAAAAACCAACCAAAATCGTAAAAAAAATGTAGATTTGGTGGATGACTTTAATAGAAATGCAATCAGAAGAATAGTGCAACAATGTTTTTTTTAAAAACGAACTCCCTACTGTTGATAAGGTACTTAAAGATATCAATGACGCTCTGGACCTGCCAAGTTTTAAACGCACTACATTGTATAGATTATTAAAAATATTAAATATGGGTTGATAATTCTGCCACTTCCTCAAAACGGGCATTTTTTGATGGACTTTCAACAGGATTAAAAAATCCATCAGCTAAATTATAGTCGTATTATATTATTTACTTTCGGTATATGTATATTTTACGATTTTGGTATCTATCCGGCTGATTGAATAATACTTTAAAAATAAATGAAAGTACATTGTATCGGGACATTTGAAACAGTTGATATTCAGGCTTTTCATTGCACGGCATTATTAGGATGGCTGACATCTTGAGCTGGTTTATTTGTCTGGGTATATACTGCAGCATAAAAATGCTTTTTGATTTTAGGTAAAGGAAAAATGATGATCTTTTGAAAAATGGTTTGAAAATATTTTGCCGAAACTGAATGTATTATTGTATTAGACAATGCCCCCGTATTATTCTAGGAAACTGGAAAAAATTCCAACTACTGCATCAAGGAAATCTGATATTCAAGACTGGCTGCGTTCTAAAAGTATACAATTTGATGAAACATTACTTAAAGTGCAACTTTTAGCAATAGTTAAGGAGCACAGAAAAACATATGATAAATATATCATCGATGAAATGGCTAAAGTTCAAAATAAAATTGTTTTAAGGCTACCACCATATCACCCTCGAGCTTAACCCATTGAGTTAATTTGGGCTGATATAAAAAAATTTGTTGCGAAGCATAATAATAGTACATTTAAATTTGCTGACATAATGCGATAGCTACCATCACGTCAGAAAAGTGGAAGAAATGCATTGATCACGTGCAGAAAACAGTGGAGCAAAAAATGTGGAAATTAGACAATATTATAGAGCAACAAATTGAACAATTTGTAATAAATGTGAATGAGAGTGACACGTCTTCTGACGAACTAGAATGGCAACAGTAAATACAATAATCTTTACTCAATATAAATATTTGTTTTTTTTTCACGTCGACGATTGAAAATGCTATTCCAACCTGTTCTAACTTTTTTTAAATATTTGTTTAAAATTAGAAAAATGTGTATGATGGCTTCATAAATACCGCTCTAAGTGTCACCTTGCATATTTTTAATATATTTTCTTCCATTTTCGTTAGTATTGTCACGTTAAGCGTATTTTTAATAAAAAAATTTCACGATTTACGTGTTTTTAATAATTATGGAACTATCTATGTCCCAGAGGGTTAAACGGCAAGGGTCTGAATAGTGCAAGCACTAAATTACTATGAATTAACTTCGTAGCCCTTGACTGTACAAGGGTTCTACTTTTTGATATAAGACCTAACACGTCTCTGTAAAAGGGCTGAAGGAGTTCTCAAAACAAGTATAATATTATAAATAAAATATTTGTACAAAATAGGTCCTAACTAGACAAACACAAATATGGGGCTCAATATAATATTAAGATACAAAAAATATTAACTTACCAACTCCATTAATATTTGGGACACACGTCACAACCCTTAATTATTACCGCGAATCAAAATGCAAAAAAAAGGCTCTAAGCCCTCGCGACCAATATGCGGCCTAGCCAGGCGGAGAATGCCCTATCTGACCTCAAATTACCTTTTATAAATTCTTATTCATAAAATGCATATAAAATTTCTACACTTAATTTCATTTCTTTAACTTTGATTTGGTAAATTTAGTCCCCTTTTGAAACATTATACTTTACATATTTTACATTTCTCTGCTTATACCCTTGTCCCTTTTTGCGTCTATAATCTTTTAATTTGACCCTATTTCCTACACATTTTAAATGTATTGTAATGTAAGGAAAATGTGAGCATGATACAATGAAACCATGACACACAATTATCTCTCGAAAACTTTAAAATATTTATTAAGGCTATAGCGAAGCCAATATAATAAATAAATCTATTGTTATATATGTAAAGAAAAAGGAAACTGACCTTATATTTTAAAGTAAATCCAACAAAAGGGTGCTATAATTTCATTTCAGGCAACAAAATATTAACAGCAGACAATATTCCAGTAATCCTTGGCATATGAACATCATCATAATCTAAAAATGTAATTAATTATAATAAATAAATACAGATTCAACACAAAATTAAAAAAAAAATTGGATGATAAAATTTTAACACCCTGTATATCAAAAAGGTTGTTAAATCTTAAAAAAATAAACTAACAAGGTACCAACCTAAAATTATGTGACATAAAAATTCAAATTACTTAAAATTGACAACACAGACATGAAAATAACTGTTGTCAAAATTTAAAAGAAATTGTTCGAAAAATTATTTAATGAATATTTAAAATAAACTCACTTCCCATTAAAAGAGAATCAATTAAATATAAAAGAACCAGAAGACTTTTGTTATGATTGGTTTAACATAATTTCAAGCCGTTGTATCCAATTTTTCTTTTGTTTCTGTTGATAAAACAAAAGCTAGTATAGAGGAGTTTGGCAGAAAAATTCTGTTAAAGATGCCATGCAAATTTCATTTCTCTATAAAGAAAGGAATATTAATGTAAAACTTATTACAGCAAGGTAGTACAATTTAAAATTATTATAGTAATAGTGAATATTAATATAGAACCTAGAATAAAGTTTCAAAAATGTAAAATTTACATAATAAAAGTGAAAATTATAACATACCTGTGACGTCATGAAGACAAGCCGGAGAATTGGACGATTGGAGGTGTCTTTTGAAACAGTTTTAGATATTCTTGAAATCCCTTAAGTTAATCTCAAGAATAATTCCAGGATCATGGATTTTTAACCTACAAAAAAGAACAACAAAGTGATTTATAACTGTGAGTTTGAACTTCTACTTAAAAGGTACCAAATTAATTAGTTAAATTACTTACCAGTTTAATTATTGGCATTATTCTTTACTTTTAATAAGTTGTATTCCATTCGTACAATCATAAAAAGCCAAAATATTTGGAGGTTCACAATCATGGCAATGACCTGTGATTGCAAATACATTTTTGACATTTACATATTGCCAAATTAATTTTTTTTTTTAAATTTTGTCATTAATTTTAAGTTTTATAGTCATCCTAGGCAAGTATGAGTGTTGAGTATGAATGAATTAGACATATATTTAATCTATTTTCCCATAGGAATCGTAGATATTGTTAATACTGTTAATATTTTTTCCATTTACAATAAAGTATTGTGTGTTGTCTACCTTTCTCTATCTGTAATAATCGATATGCTAAATTACTTTATATATTAGCAATTTCAATGTTCTGTTACGAGGGTTACTGAAAAAGTAAATGAACCTGCTACTAATTCTGAGGTAAGAGTTGAAATGAAAGGTAAACATATATAATAGTAAATTATTTATTATCAAGTATATAATATAAAAGATATAATAAAGCATATCTAATAATGATATTTCATCAACAATAAATCAAGCTAGCCAGATATAAAGTAAAAATTAAACTAAATTCATCATATTCAACGTAGGGTTTAAAATAAATTTACATTACCATTGACAATACAACGAGTAGCTCATGTCAAAATGACAGTTACGTAAAAATAAACATATTTGAAATTAACATTACAGTATATACTTATCTGTGACCCTCATAAACTCAAGGATTCAAACTGGCTAGATATGCAATCCAGACGAAACTTACACTCGGCTAATTTGTTTCATTCTGTTATTTTACATAAATCCCCTCCATATCTTTTTAATAAAATAATGTATCGTTCTGATGTTCATAACCTCAATCTACGTTTTTGTGGTCGTATCTCACCTCCAATACATAATACTGCTATTTTCAGACGGTCTTTCACTTATAATATTTATGCTATGTACAAGGTTATCCCACAACATTTTAAAGAAATGTCTGTAAGTAAATTTAAAAAATTTTACAAAAAGTTTCTTCTTGACACAGCAGAGTGATAGCTACTTTTTAGAATGTTTATACTTTTTTTTCTCACTATCATTTGTGTTTATTTTTATATTGTTTTTTGTACGATGTCCTGTGGCGTTGGTAATACTCAGGGCTGGTGCTTTGATCAGTATCCACTGTTCACCAGTCCTTTTTGCAGCCTTCTTTGGCACTTTTTTTTCTGAATATTTTTATATGTATAAAAAACTGGAAGTTGCAAATAAAGTTTATTATTATTATTATTATTATTATTATTATTATTATTATTATTATTGCGCTCTATATATAACCTTCCATTCCATTTAGTGGCAATGAGTTTAAACATACTAGATACATTCAACTGTTATTCCGACTTTTATTCCTCATATATTTTATAGAATGATGTTACTGGCCTTTTTTATCTATACAGCTCTATACAGCTTCCAAATTTACCCTGCAGTTAATTTCGACTCTTCAAATTTTGTGGTTTTGCTCTTCAACATGACCTCTTCAACATTTTCCAGTTGTTTTTTATCCCGGTTCTCTCTCGCTTTGGGCAGTTCCAAGTTAACTGCGTCACTCTCCCCTATTGTGTACAGTACCAATGCTTCTTTAACTGACTTGACCCTGTGTATCTTCCATCCTATTGTTGAGCCTTGAAAAAACTTGTAATTGTTGATGACTTGATAATTAAAAGATTTTATTAACAAACTCGTTACCACTTAGTACACTCATAAAAAATTTGCTCGTCATTCAGTCATTCGTTAGGGTCATAAATTATTTTCTTATATGTAGGCATTTTCTGTTTTCTCTGTTCCATGTATCGGGCGATACCACACAACGAAGATTTTGGATGGACCGTGGCACCTACCCTAAACGCGAGGATGATGAATTCGGGCCAGCACCTATACTTTTATCATAGTCTGTAACAGACCTCTCCACTAGCCATATCAGGTGTATAAACGAAATGCAGCAACCAGTGATGGAAGGAGGAGAGGCGTATGAGCCCTCCGTCAGAAGTTATGACGATCTTTTCCCAGCTCTACCAAAATCCACCCCTCAACAACTTAACAACTCCACCTTGGGCCAACGGGGAAGTATCAATAATAAAATGAGAGTTGGATCATCGACAATCACACAAGTTTTCATAGTTCCATTTGAAGAGCGTAAAATGGATGTGCAGAAATTCGGCGAGGGCGAATCCAACCATATATGTGGCAATATCATGAAGGAAACCGGAGCCCACATCGAAATTTCGCATGCAAAAGACCAATCGCTTACGTTTTTGGTCACCGGAAAGCAAACTGAAGTTCTTGAAACACGCTTAACATGACAGTATTAAGGTATTGAAAATTTATATCTCTAAAACTGTTAATTTAAATACATTAAAACTACATTGCAATAAAATGTTGTCCTCATTGCGTCCCTGGTCAAAAATTACATTCGCGTGCTTTTGTGTACATTTACTGAATCTCGGATTGGAATAGACTTTAGAAGGCAATGTTTAGGGAATAAGGTCACCAGCAAATAAGTGAAAGAAATAAAAAGTGACTATCAGTTTTCTGTTAGTATCATTATTGTTCTAATACATCGTACTTTCAAAAAAAAAAACAAATTAAACTTACCAAATTGTGTCATTCTTATAGAACATTCTCCCAGCCAAAAGCAAGAAAAAATAGTGAGGATTATCACATTCCTTGGCCATAAATTATACAAATATATTCTTCCTAAAATGAAAACATCATCATCTTCATCAATATAATATTATGCATAATAGACTACCCCTTCATCGGTTGTCTTTAACTTTAGGAATACTTCTTAGGTCTGTGCAGGATTCCAAAGTTATTTGCTCAAGAAATCTGGTCTTTTATATCTATTACACTGATACAATAGTTAAAATTTTATGAAATGTAAAGTAGGAGGAGTGAAGACCAGCCCGCAGGTACGTCACTGCTTGTGGCCAGACTATACCAGAGCGCAGAGAAAAGAATTACTCTTCACGCTCGACAGCAATTTTTAATACATCTAGAAAATCAAATGTAAATATTCATAAATTCGAAATTGTTAACGGTAGAGGAGATTAAAAACGTCCAAGCGAACCACTGCAGACAAAAATTAATTAAAACACGTAGAAGTAATAGGGACCCGTCTATCTACTTCGCGTGTTGAATGTAAATGCTTTTTACTTTGCAGAATTATCCATCGTGTATTTTTACTTAGGTACATATCGTTACTTTTTTACTGGATTATAAAGAACAGCTTGAAAAAGGAGGGTTTTTTAGGTTTGCTAAAAACCCTTTGTTGATTAAAATTGAGTGTTAAAATATTTTCTGACAAACAATGGATGTAAGCCAGTAAAAAACAATTTTCATTTGCTAAATGTATTTACTAAGTAGGGAGAATTGTCTGGAAATTGTTTTCTGAAAATAATTAGATACGAATACTACTGAAAATTAAAAAGAACAACTTTTAAAAAGGTTTTTTTTTTCTGGAATAAAAAGTTATTAATTTTTTTTATACATACATATTTGAATTGTTTTTTTTTTCTTTAATGAATAACGTGTATGGCCTCCGCTAATTCAGAAAACTGCCCAATCGTGTCCGCTCCATTATATTGATATCTCCTGTGCGGATTCATATTTACACCTTTCTGTTGATGTGTTGGCAGACAGAAGGACTTTATTTTGTTGCAGAATAAATTTTGAATCCAGATTAATTAAAAATCTTAACATAAAACTTCATCTGATGGGTATACAGGGTGGTCACTCTTACAGTGTATACCATTGGGATACCCTAAACGGTAAGATATACAGTGTTGGTTAAATCAGAGAAAAATTACGCTTTTTTATGCCAAATAAGAATCTGCTTTAAAATCTAAAATATCTACAGGGGTTTCCAAAGTATCGGGTAATAATTAAAATTTGTAATTTTAGGAAATTTACAATATTGTCTACATCGTTTAAGCAAATTTAACGAAAATTTAGATATTTATAATATGAGCTACGTACAATCGATTGGAGCTATAGAAAAATTTACAGGCTTTCTAGATTTTGAGTAACCATAGCAAACTTTGTTATTTCTTATGGCCGCCATAATGGATTTTTATACCCTTGAACAGCCAATAAAATTTCCAAGTTAAGGATACCATACGAGCCATATTTTTTTTTAAAGAAAAGTGAGGTAAAACCTAAACCTAGATACTCGTAGAAATTGTTAATGGTTTCAGTAAGATGGCGCAGGTCTCCACAGTGCTGCAGTTGTAAGAAAATATCTCGATGAGAGATTCCCTAATTCATGTATATTTTGTTTATTAGTTACAAGTTACAATTAAATAGATTTTTAAAATTCTGCTTTATTTTTTTTTGCGTAGCCAATTTAGTGTTTCAATTGTCAACAACAAGTCGACTTGATATCAACGAATAGGTACATACAAATAGTTCACCTATTTTTACAAGTTTATATTGTCTAATCTATTGGTCATCCCCATTAAGTGGTTTGGATATTTATATTAAATAAAACAAAACGCAAATCAAAAAATAGTTTATAACCAAATAGGTCACATAATCGTTAACAATATTGAGCAAACTGCATGAACAACTCTTTTGCCATCTCATGAATAATGCATCGAATCTTATTTGGTAATTCTTAAATTGTTTGGGAGTTGGATACTTATATGCTTTACTTTTGATTGAAACCCGCAAAAAAGTCTAGCACCTTTAGATCGTAGGATCTAGGCGGCCAATTATCATTTTTTGAAAAAGTTCTACTTTGTGACGAAGTCACTAAATTTTACTTTTAATTAATTTTAAAAATGTATATTTTAATTAATTCCCGCCTGAGGACATGTATTTGTGTTTCCCAGGAATTCCCGTTTTTAAACAATTGCGAGAACCCTCGTAGGTTAAAACATTTCTATATTTGCCAAAATCCGAATGTGCATTTGTAGAGTCGATTTCGTATCAATTATCTACTTGTATTTGTCAAGCTACTAGTGGGACATTTTTATTTTAAAATTGTAAACAGTCAGCTGAAGTTGTGGTATCTCCCACTTCGGATTACCGGCCTTCAAGCTTGCCTAGGGAAAAAGTATAAATTAGCTGACAACTGATAATTGTTCCCGACCGGTGACGACTTCATATAGTGACCGTGCCATTGATAGTATAGTGAACGATCCCCGTTTATTATTTTCTAAGTTAGGAAACTGATTATTATTATTTTTACAATTAATTTGGGACACCCGTCCGATAAGTGAAAGAATTTTGATTCATACTCAGTATTTTCATTTTATCCCTTAGTAGTGGGAAACTGTTGGCAATTTTTTATTTGAGATTGGATATAGGCTAGACTGCGAGTGCTCTCTATTTTGACGACTTTATCTAATCTCTTTTAAGAAGCGCCCAGTTAACACTGGAGTGAGAGGTTCAACCTGGTTTCATTTTTTTATTATCTTTGGGAAGCCGCCCAATTTATTTTCTTTTTCGGAGGTTCGATCCGTCCTCGAGTTGCGAGTGCTTTCTATCTCGACGACGTTATCTAATTTTTCAAAAAGACGTCTAAATTAATTTTCACCCCTAAATTAATTTAGGTTTCTTTATTTTTTATTTATTTATTTAATTTTATTTGAATCATTCCGTTTTCCGTCACCAAATAATTTTTGAATGAAGCTCGACGTTTTCTATCTTTCCTAATTCACACACCGTTTTGATCGGCTTTGGCAAATCTCAAAATAATTATTACTCTAGACATCGCATATTTCGTCCAAACGCCGTGGTAGATATTATAATTCTCTCTTGACGAGACGGCCACCGATGATGGGTTAGAACTAGGATATAGGGGGGTTTCAAAAACTTTATTCAAATTTATAGTAGGGTTTGCCTGTACTGGACTTACATTGTACATGGTTTAACTGTAGTCATAGTAAACTTAATTTTTCTAATATAGGGAGTGTCGTAACTACCCGTTTTCTTTTATTTTTTTTTTGTTGTTGGTCAACCATATAGTTAAAAATTAATTACTCCGTTCTAATTAATTACCGTTTTTTTTATTATTTTGACCAGAAAATTTCAATTTAATTTTGTTTATTGGGAAAATATACTTTTTATGTACTGTATTGTAAATAATTTCCGACTTTAATATTTTTCCAGTACTAGTAAAGGTAATACTTACTTTACTTTCATTTAGTGGAAATTTTAGTCATATTTATTACTAAGTTTATTTAAAATTCATTTTCTTATAACTTTGATTTCAATCGTTCTCTTGCATTTTACTACCGGCATATTTAATCAATTTTTATTACTAAAAATTAATTTTCCGTATACAGAGAGCTTCATAATTTCCGGACCGACTAGCCTCCTGTGCTTATCGAACCGAAATTATTTCCCTATAGTTTTTCAATTTTAATAATTTATTTTTATTAAATTTTCCATATACAGGGAACCATGATTATTTAACTAGCTTTCAACTGTAATGATTTATTTTTATTTTTCGTATACAGGGTGAAATCGCAACTATTTTCCTATGGTCTTTCAATTATAATAATTTATTTTTATGTATTTTCTGTATATAGGGAACCGTAATTATTTTTCTGTAATCTCATTCAATTATAATAATTTATTTTATTTAATTTTCTGTATACAGGGGGAATCGCAATTATTTTCCTATAGTTTTTCAAATGTAATAATTTATTTTTATTTAATTTTCCATAATTAATTTATTTAGCTTTCAATTGTAATAATTTATTTTATTTAATTTTCCGTATCAAGGGGAAATCGATATTGTTTTCCTATGGTTGTTAATTGTAATAATTCATTTTTATTAATTTTCCGTTTACAAACGTGCCGGTGCCGATGCCGTGCACTACCACAGTTGTATTTTTTTGTAAATATATTTTACCATCTACTCTTGCGTTTCTCTTATTTGCTGATTCCATATTATATTGTTACACTGGCTTTTGGTATCACAATTTATTTTAACTCAACTTTACAATAACTCAATTCAACTGATACAATAACTCCAACTGATAACATTAACGTTTAACGTCTATCATAAAACTGAACTCTGACGTCAGGTCGTCGACTTATATAGCTTGTCTCGACCTTCTAGACCCTTCTCGAACAATCTGGACTATTCTTTGACAAGGAATGACATTTCGAGACATTTCGGGAATATTCTATCTTCTTCATTAACTCGTACCTTTATTTATGACGACTGCAGCACGCTACAGGGTGCTGCGTAACAATATTCTGCTATTTATTGGTTGCGCCAAGGCTAAAGAAGGAGCAGTTATTAATATTATTACATTAGTATACAATCTGAAATGTTGGTTACTTTTTTAATTCCCATAAATAGTACATATGCAATTAAATCATATCAAGCAGTTTTATTGACTTTTTATGTTCAATTATTTTATTTTTAATGGTTTTGACTTTTCTAATAAAAAATTACTTTATTTGCACGATAATCACGTTAAATTATTTAAAATAGTTTCGATTTGTTGCAAAAATAGTTCATTTATTGGTGTAACTGTTACACAAAACACAAATAAAATGGTGAAATTGTTTCTTTTGTTTTACGTGATTACTCTTACAAATTCTATGGAATATTTAAATAATGGACCATATAAAATTCCTGCATTAGGACTAGGCACATTTACGGTAAGTATTTTAATATTTATCTGAGTCTGAGTTAAATTAATTAATAAGTAGGTATAGTAAAATGCGAAAACATGTCGAGAAAGTTTTTTTTTTATTTTGACAGTATTTTTTGCTTAATTATCTACTTTGGAATCATCTGAATTATTGAAAAAATATCTTCAGAAAGAATTAGTTAAACATTTTTGGCACACATTTTCAAGGGACTGAAGATGGATAATGAAACCACCTATGAAAAAGCGCAGGACTTTGTTTAGAATACACTTTATTAAAAAAAGAAGTTAAGTGATGTATTAAACTGGTTTCTATACCTTTCATCAAATATTGCTTTTAATCATACATAATAACGATTTTCAATAATTAAGTGAAATAGAACAATGCGTGAGCACCAACTAACAGCTTGATTTCACTATATCACTCAAGGCGACCCATCATTTTGTTCTGCCTGGGAGAGTGCAGTCGATAGTTCGCTACTACTGCCATCACTTTTCACACCCCCCACTTGATTTCCAATGTTCTTTACATTATATTGCAATGAGTAATCACACAAAATTTGTGTACCTGCTAACATACACTTATAAATAAAAGATTTAAATTGTAGGTGACGGACAACCAAGAACTGACAAAAGCTGTAAACGAAGCTCTTAAAATTGGATATCGACACATTGACACCGCCAGTATTTACCAAAATGAACACATCATTGGAAAAGTTTTAAAAGAATGGATTTCATCTGGAAAACTTAAAAGAGAAGACCTTTTCATTACAACGAAATTGTCCGTTTTCGATGAATTTCCCGAAAAAGTTGAAGAAACAATTAAAACCTCATTAAAAAAACTGCAATTGGATTATATTGATTTGTGGTTGATTCATTTTCCAGTTGCTTCAGTAGTTAATGGAAAATATTTACTAGGTAAACCCCAACCTACAGACTTTATTTCTGTTTGGAAAGTAAGTATAGGATACATTTTTATTTTAATTTAAAAATTTAATTTAAAAATACGTTTTTTATGATTAGGATTTGGGATTACAAAAACAAACTAACTTCATCGTTTTCTTAGATTTAATTATTTTTATACAGGATAATCATCAGTTGAATTAATGTATGTTACAATAATTTTAGAAAATGGAAGAACAAGTAGACGCCGGTAGAACTCGAACTATTGGACTCTCCAATTTTAATATATCCCAAATAGAAAGGGTACAAAAAGTTGCAAGAATTCAACCAGCTAATTTACAAGTTGAAACGCATTTGTACTTTCAACAACAAGAACTACGTGATTTTGCAAGAAAAAATAATATAACCGTGGTTGCTTATTCGCCTTTAGGAGCACCAGGACTCAATATATTCTTTAAAGATATTAATGCAAGGTAAGGAATTTAAAATCATCTAAGAATCTATCTTTAGTATGCACTCTAATACAAGAACAGTAGAAGTGAAGGTCTGATCTTGCTAGAACTGTAGATAAATTCTAATAATATAAAATTAATAAATAATGTTTCTTATAATACACATATTTATTTTTAGCCCCGTGAAATTACCGGATATTCTTAATGATCCAGTCGTCAAAACTATCTCAGAAAAGCACAGAAAGTCACATGCCCAAGTTGCAATCAGATACTTACTGCAATTGGGTTTGGTGGTTATCCCGAAAAGCACAAATCCAAAAAGGTTGAGAGAAAATTTCGATATATTTGATTTCACATTAGATCAAGACGATATGAAGGCTCTAGAAGGTTTAGATAGAGGCAAAACGGCAAAGATATTTACTTTTGAAGGATTAGGAGAAAAGTAAGTTTTTATTATGCTTTTTACGATTACATTTCTTTATTTTAAATTTTCAAAGAGTAGTATTTTTGCTACTGCTTTACGACTAAGCAAAAATCGAGTAAGATCCCAGATCCTCACGTCTAAATAGTGACTAAAGGATTTTTTGCGAGCTCTTTTAGATGCCTACCTCTTCAAGGTTATTTAATCTTCTTCAAACTGTGTTTTTCTGCATTTTTAACACGAACGGCAGTTAATAACCAACTAACCACTTTGTATGGACAGTCGAAGTCTTGGTAAAGTTAGTGGTAAAATTATCCTTAGATGTGCCATTGAATTTTCGCAATAATAATCATGTCTTTAGGATTCTGTAGGAATATTAACACTGTAAAAGTTTAAAATGTAAAGTTTCTAATGCTTAAGATTTTTTTTTATTTTGTGGAGATTTTTGTCTTTTTCCTTCACAGTAAAAAGTTGAATAACGGATTTATCACTGATTTTTTATTTTTATATATTGTTATCTTTAATAAGTTACCTATTTTTCAATTTACTTAACCTAATATCCGAGAGGTATCTGTAACGTGTGGAGGGTGGGTTACCCTACGGCACTCAGGCCTTACATAGACCTATTGTAGATCCTCCTAAGATGATAGACACCTCCAAGCCAGCCAGACTATAGATTTATTGTAGATGACAACGTCGATAAGAGGTGCTCCTCTGATATCGGCCTGTGTTACCGGATACTCGCCGAACAGAAATCTTCTAATAAATAAGAGCGTCGGGCAATCGTAAAGGATATACTCGATGGTCTCATCTTCTTGTTCGCACCTTCTGCAGAGTGCGTATTTTAACAGCCCCATGATATGGAGATTCTTCCGTACTTGATAATGATCAGCCTTTAATTACTATAGTGTTGTCAGGATAACTTAAAAGCTAGCAATTCTAAAGTTTCTTATTTTATCCCATATTTTCTTGAATTTCCCAATAAATATTTTCGGTACCGAGGCAACTGTACCGTATGTTAGCAAAGTAATTATGGTGGCCGTGTTAGTCCATGTGAGGACTCTGGGGGAAGGAGGAACCCCAGGTGTGCATCACGGTTTGGTAGCAGTGTTCATAAGCATTGTAAGCTCGTTTGACTCTGTTTTCTAAGTGTGAGTTCCATGTTAATTTGCTGTCAAAGGTGAGACCTAGGTATTTTGCCTCTGTTGCAGTTTAGTTTTATATTTGGGAGCTCTGGAGGTATTAATTCCATTTTTATCATTTTCCTTGTGAAAAGGACAATTTCTATCCGAGGGGTAAACCTAACTAGGTTTTTTTTTCCAGGGCTCGTCTGACTTGGTCTCCGATAAACCTTATTGTAATTGACCACTAAGGGACCCATATTTCAGAAATTATTATAATGTTTTAATAATTTATTTAACGTAGGCCTACTTTTAACAACGATATTTTAAACACCGATGCTATTGAGCATGCTACTCCCAATTTAGCCAAATCTCCTGGTGTTCCAATCAGAGGTAGGATCTTTAACGGGCAAAATATCCATGGACTCTGGACCGACGATTTTACCTGTCCTCCAGAAAGGTGGCACACTCCACGCTCTACCTCATATTCATTGATATAACTCCTGTCCGCTATGCTATAGAACTAAGCGAGCAGTTAGTTTGAACTCACGCCGTTTACCCATCTTACTACTAACTGAGCTTGCTTGACTGTAGATATCTAAGCCGGGCTGCTGCCCCGGAAATTTTTAAAAACTCATACATGACTGATAACGACGTAATTTCCTATGAATTATCTATAAACTTTCTACTTAAATATTTAAATGACGTTTTTTTGTTTCCTTATTTACGAGTATTTCGGGAGTGGTTCACCTCGGGTTTACCCCTCGTTAATATTACAATATTAGCAGTACCACATATTTAACGTTTTTGAATTGGTCAAATAAAATATGAAGCAAAAGTAAATCTATTAATTGTTCCTATAATATTAAATGTGTTTTAATTTTATAATATACACTTCAATTTAAACAAAACATTTTGAAGACCGGCCCTGTATACAATAGCCATCTATACTTAAACCTACGCATTTAAAACATACATAACACCTTGGTGACGTAGACAACATTTCAGCACATATTATTTCTTTCAATGCCTTATAACACTCTAAAAAATTACAAATAATTTTTAACGAATTTTCGCTTGATATTGTCATACGCTCGCCTGTTGGACGAGTCCATTCTACAATAACGAAAGGACCAATGTGCACTGAGTTGCCTTCTTAACTTCCACTGTACACATTGTTTTCATTAGGCTCGCAATTCATTGTTGAACCACTGGCATGCCTTCCATAGGCAAATATCGTTTTCCTTAATCTTTTCCCCTCTGGCCTAGCCAGAATCACAATTTGTTACTACTGCTAGCATGTAGTATTAAATTTCGAAAAGCAAGTACATCGTTTCTCTAACTTAGTGAATTTTAATATTGGACTGTTCATTAGTGTTTGATCTTCCTGGACAAGAAGTTTATCTCTAGGTAGATAACTACAGTACACACCCGTACCGACCTAAGCCGATCAATAAACAGAGGGCCAAATCTCCTAAAGTTTACAAAATGTTTGACTAATTTTTCCTTTAATTCGTCTTATTATAGGTTTAGTTTTAAAAAGTATGAGATAATGTCTTTATTTTCCTATATTGTTTATTAATACTGTTTATTTGTAATTTAATTTAATCCATTTTTTTTTTTTCATATATAACATATCAATTGGGACATGCAGTTTTAATTTTAAGAAAAATTATTTCATTAATGATTTTTCCGCATCTTGAATGGTAACATTTCAAAAAATACATTTTTTTTGCAGGATAACAGAACATCCCGAATATCCTTTTTATGAAAATCTTCCTGAAGCTTCTTAAAAAAGAAACATGGAAAATTAAGTTAATTTTGGTTTTAAATTAAGCGATATGTTTTAGCAAATATAATATTACCAATATAAATATAGTATTTTTATTTGTTTTGTAAATTGGTTAAATAGGTAAATGACCTCGCTGAGGAGCGGGCGGGGAGAATAGCTGGACCTGGGCATTTACCAACGGGGTAGTTGAAGCCCATCAAGTGACCACTTCTAAAAAGGGTAAAATTAATGACACCTCTCGGTGACGTTATTAACTTGCAGGATATTTACGAGCTAAGAATCTAGGTATCCCTAGGAACCTCTCAGCGAAATCCAGAAGGTTTTTCACGGGTTAAGAGGCAGGTGCTATAAGCCCCTGGAGGATGCATATTTCACAGTGAGCGTAGTAAAACTTAATTAATGTGAAAGAACACATTTTCCCCACCTGATTTTATGTTATGTTGGAAATATAAAGACTAGAGAGAAGGAGGCGAATCGGCAATGGTCAAATTTCAAATTTCCGTCCTTCTTTTTATAAAGTTTGCGAAATTGACTGTAGTTGGCATGTCCAATGACAGCGGTGTCAATTTTCTATGTAACTCAATGTAAAATGAAGAGATTTTTTAAAAAAATTGGTGAAAAGAATCAAAATAATGTGAAAAATGGTACCTGAGTACAAGTAACATGAGTGAGAAAAAACATTAAAGTAAGATTTACGTCGTTCCGGATTGTAAAACAGGATAAAAATCAAATTTCAATGTCTTTTTAAAGCTTCTGATGTAAATAAAATAACGTATTAATGTCTAAATATAATATTTATTGTAAACTAGTCACAATATGTATCTTACGAAATGTAGTTTATTTTATTACAAGTTTCTATTATATAAAATTTTACAGTCATAGATGCTGACTTACAAACAACAATAAACATGCATTAAATTTAACTTACTAGAAAAGAAAATTTATCTTTTATAGAGTTTTAATGTTAGATAATGGGTTAATACTGTTATGTTTTTTGGACCCCAATTGAGTTATTCTAAATGTTTTTTATAGGATACTAAACGTTTAGAACAGTAGCAGCATATATATCGTTCCTAGTGCCGATAAAGCACTTTCTATATATGATGCTGTTCTATACTTTTTAGAAGATATCAAATATTATCAAATATTATGAAACTATTTTTACTGATGGTATTGTTACCAAAATAAAAAGGGGAAAGCTGAACTTAAAGGATGAGGTAATACTATGTAAAATGTACATTCCCAAATCTCCCTTTATACTTGTATTACAACAATAAAAAAATCTGTTACTATTTATACTGGTTCAATTAAAAAAAAAAATTGCCACAAAATTGTACTTATCAAATTTCAGCATTTAAGAAACCTTTTCGAATTTGGTCATACATACCTAATTTGTATTTTATATGGATAAAATTAAATAATTTATCAATTAAAACATGCAAGACTTATTTAGAAATAAATACAACAGTATATTCTGTATTTTATTTAGCTATAAACAAGTTTATTTTTATTATTTTGACAAAATTATGTATAATTCCCTTAAGAAACCATGTATTTTGAACACCGTATGCAGTACCAGCGCCCCTGCGGTTAATTATAGAAGCTCAATTAGAATGCGTTTTTTGGGACCCTATTTTGAATATGCCGATTCGCCTCCTTATCGCTAGTCTTCATAGTTGGAAATAGGGGATTAATACACTGCAACCTAAACGATCTAGTGTGTCCCTTCTGTCGCTAATGCAGCAAGGAAATGTCTCGACGCCAATAACTACCCTTCCAATCCTATCTTCTCAAGGAAGTGTAGGATTTCAAGTGGCTTCAAGTTAGGTAAATCTCCCTATTCTATTTGATATGCTCCTTGGATTCTGGAGTACTACACATTCAATAGGAATGAGATAAATGCATATAGGTAAGGGCAACTAGTTACATAGATTAGATCATTTTGACACTTGCTATGATTACAGAAAATGTCATCTTATATGTCAAAATTAGAAAAACTTTTAAAACTGTTAAATGCTTTTTGTACTACTTCTACAAATTTAGCTTTTTAAATATGAATGTCGCAGTATAACCGAAGTACAGGCTTCTAACCTTAGCAAAAATGAACTCTATTAAATAATATTGCTAGAACTACCTGTGCGATCCATAGGTCTAGGAGGACGAGTACTTGGATAAAAACATCCCCTTCTAATTACACACATTATTTTAAACACTACTGGAACTATTTTATTTTTATTGCGTCGTGCACTCACTACATACTTTTTATATTATTTACAGAATTTTCCTAGGAAATTAGTTACCTAAGCCATTCTTTTGGTATGTGTTGTGTGTAACGGTTTTTGATGATCTTCCCGGAGAGAAGTTACTCAACTAGCTTGAGAGTGACGCTTGACGTTGATCAATTAGGAAGTGCATATCGCCTGTGTCGCTAACCAATGAAGGTGGGCATATCGCCTGTGTCGCTAACCAATGAAGGTGGTTGCCGCGTATGGATAGCCAATGATAAGTGGACAAGAAGTCAGCTACAGAGACGTCTCCAGGAGTAATAAAAGAATTGAGAATACAAGCTTAGTGAATATTTGGAGTTATCACTGACTTGACTGTCACTGTCGGTCATGGCCTACTTTAGAACCCTTTTTTAGATCACTTTTTATCTGTTATTCTTGCAAATTTGTATAACAAAAAGAAAGGCAATAGTTTTCACGTTTTATTTTATAAAGTTAAAATCTAAATTATATTTTCTAGACTTCTTTTAATTTTAATAATTAAATTAATACCTCATACTTAATTAATATTTTAAATAAACAATGATTATACCTTCAAATTTGAGTCAAATATTATGCAATCTAGATTGTTTTATTAAATATACTAAAATTTATTAAAATTATGTAAGTTTTGAAATCACTTTTCGGTTATATTCACAATTATGGCACATATTGTTTTCTATTTATTATTATAAAGGATAATATAATTTACGTGTGCTTTTTAAAACAACCTGCACTCTATGGTTAAAGCTAGACTCACAGTGTAACTTAAAAACATTGCTTGTTTGACAACTTTAAAGAAATTAGAAAAATTTACATGAATTTTAATTAGTATATTTACACTTTCACTAATATTATACGTCTAAGAACAAAAGAAAGGTTCAATTGGTTAGGATTGCCTTCTCACTTAATTTTTGCGAATTATCGACCATTTCTGTTATTCTATTTTGTTTGCTTAATCGCCTGTTAAAATTATGCCGGTGTTATCCCTAACTTCCTCTATATGTTGATATAAATTTAGTATTAAATTATATGTACATAAATACTGCTCACATTGTTTGTGCAGGAAGGAAGTTACTGCGAGGTTTCTCTAGCACGAGAACAATCTTAGATTTTACCTGCTGATTATTAACAACCTTCACACCTTACCATAAATATCAATGTATATATTTTATACAAATTTAAAGAGTTAATTACTGTAATTCAGTTTTTAATGTTTACCGGTTTTCCTGGTTCTTTAATTTTTCTTGCTATTTTTATCTGTATTTCCTTTTCCAATATTATGAATAAATTATAAAATAATATTTATTTCCTTAAATATATTTTTGTAATTTTTAATGAGTCAGGAAATAAGGTAGGACTGCACAATTTCTTAGAAAAACACAAATTACTATCAGCAGCACAATACGGATTTAGGCCAAACATTTCCACTCAAGATGCCATTAAAGTTTTAACTAAGAGTATTTATATTAATGACAAAACTATGCCATCTTTTGGTGTATTCATAGATTTAGCAACGGCCTTTGACACCATTGATCATAACATCCTTATAAATACATTAAAATATGATATAGGTATTAGAGGTACTCCACATGAACTTTTTCTAAAGTTATTTAAGAAATAAAAAGCAAAAGTTAAAAATAGGTGACATTTTCAGTCAAGAAAAAAAAATGAATTATAAAATAATATTTATATCCTTAAATATATTTTTGTAATTTTTAATGAGTCAGGAAATAAGGTAGGACTGCACAATTTCTTAGAAAAACACAAATTACTATCAGCAGCACAATACGGATTTAGGCCAAACATGTCCACTCAAGATGCCATTAAAGTTTTAACTAAGAGTATTTATATAAGTGACAAAACTATGCCATCTTTTGGTGTATTCATAAATTTAGCAACGGCCTTTGACACCATTAATCATAACATCCTTATAAATATATTAAAATATGATATAAGTATTAGAGGTACTCCACATGAACCTTTTCTAAAGTTATTTAAGAAATAAAAAGCAAAAGTTAAAAATAGGTGACATTTTCAGTCAAGAAAAAACTGTTACATTTGGAGTACCACAAAGGACGGTGCTAGGACCTACTCTTTTTGATATATAATTGTTTAATCCTTTCCTAGTAGAGGAAAATTGCAAAATAATTAGTTTTCGTGACGAAACGGTAGATATTAACTGGTCTACACTAAAGAAGAAATTAGAACAAGTCTTAGAAAAAAATAAAGATGGCTTTGATCATAGGAACATTAAACCTTATAAAACAAATTACGTAAGTAATGTATGGATAGTCCGAACCCCCCTTAATTCCCTTAATCCGAACGCTCCAATTGCGTAAAATGATATCCATAATCTGAACACCTTGAATTCTGCAATCCGAACTATACATATACGCGCGCGAAGATGTTGCAACATTTTTCCTCTGCAAGTGTCTGCGAGTTAGTTTGTCTTACTTCGCCAAGCTGTTTAGTTGTTTTATGAGTTTTAGACTGTGTGTATATGTGCAAACATACATATGTCACAGTTTATAGCTTAAAAGAATCAGTTCGCTCACTCTGCGTCGGCACTTTTGATCTCAATGTTCCAGTTTATACATTGCGCAACTCGGATTTGTATCCCTGGCGCATACATAATCAAATCATAATAGCCCAAGAGCCCACTGTAAATTTTTACCGCCATCTGATAATGAAATAAAATATACCCTAAAAGCTTGTAAAAACATTGTACTTTACCGAATGGCACCTGTGACAATCCCAATCCTGAGCAAAGTGTTAAAAAAAAATATTTTATATTAAAAAAATCACATAAGGCATGACAGCGCTAATTTTGTTTGCCCTTAAAGTTTTCCAGATAATAACATATTCAAATATATCTTAATATATATCGTTAACGGGAAACATTTTCTTCCTCTTAACATCGCACAAAAACATCTACACACGATTAGTAGGTAAAAATCATTAAAAATATTAATCAATTTTAAGAATTTATTTGTATGCCTATTGTTGTGATTTATTTTTACAGGTTGTCATAGAAACGGCAAAAAAACTACTATGATTATGATTTAAAAGAATTGTCTAACAACAGTTTATAATTATTATTGAATATCTCTGCCAAAGTTAGATAAAAATATTAATAATTCAGGTTTAAAAGCTAGGTTCACAATGAATTAGGATTGTAATTTTCAGAGAAAACACCATTATTGCTGTCATGTCTTATGTAATTTTTTGAATATAATAGTTATTTATGCAACAAGTGTGTAAAGTTACCCTTTTTTGACGAATGTGAATATTGTCGCACGAGCCGTAGGCTCAAACTTGATAGAGTTTAAAAAAAATGCTAAATTGGCTTTAGAATCTAATCTTGAACTTAAGTATACTTTTGTCGTGTTCTGTTATAAGGTAGGTACTAATTAAAAGTTTAGAGATTGACAGTTCTTCTAATCCACACAGCCACCCACGGCCAACTTACTTTTACCAAAATCGACATCCACTGTATGTTTACTTTTAATTAAATCGATGATATTTAGAGAAAATTATAATTAAAATAAACTGTTGATAATTTGTTGGACACTAAATAGATATAAGCAAAAATAATTTATTTATTTGTCTTAGAAGGAGATAGCAAACAAATGTTAATATAAAATAAAACGTTATATTTTGTTGTTATGCACAAATTTTACTTTTTTTAACTAGTGCGTAAAGATTTTTACTTTACGCACTAGTGAAAAAAAGTACAACTTTACACACTTCGTGGAGTGCGTAAAGTACGTACTTTACGCACGGTAGTAGAAAAAATAATTTTTTTTAACCACTTTGCTCTGGATTGCAGATTGGCACAGGTGCAATTTGGTAAAGTACAATGTTGTTACATGTCTTTGGAGCATATTTCATTTTGTTATCAGATGGCGGTCGTAATTTGCAGTGGGCTCTCTTACTATTATCAATTGTCAAGCAATAGCTGTCAGTGAGAAGGTCTGGTATATCTAAGGGGGTAGAGACATAGTCTTGCATCTTGAACGTGTTTTTTTATTCGAAATAATAGTCAAAAAGCCTGCAAATTTATGAAAAAATGTATCTTATTTTTATTGTGTTTGACATAAAATATTTAAATGTAATACATTATTCATGATTTTACGTATTGTAAACAGAATATATCGTATGTCGCAACCCTTGGATATATCAAATCTTCCCACTGGCAGTTCATTTGTTTGGAATGCCTAATACAATATATGACAACCGCCTATATTCAAACAGCAGTCTTCTGCGCATCCTGAATTTGTATCCCTGGAGTGGATGTTATTTTGGAACATCCAATTGTGAGCGAACTGATTCTTTTAAGCTATAAACTGTGCCTATGTATTATGTAAACCATGGCTTCTAAACGTAAGCATGTCGCATTAACCCTCGAAAAAAATTTTACGCCAGCTGGAGTCTCGATGTTCATTCACGTACTTGTTAGCACGCTTTAATGTTGGTAAGTCAACAATATAAGACATCAAGAACTGTGTCGCGAACTGAAAAAGGGCCGGGAACAAGGAAAACGATGCACAGTGCGGAATTTTCTGATGTTGAAGATGCAGTATATACATGATTTTTACAACAGAGAGCGCGAAATGCACCGATTTCCGAAGCAATCATACTCAAGAAGACTCGCTAATTTTTCACAGAAATGAATTATGGCGAAGAAGTCAAGTTTGGAGGTAGTAGAGGTTGGTTTCAAGGCTTCAAGCACATATTTGGAATCCGCTCGTTAAAAGTTACCGGGGAGAAGCTGTCGAGTGACGAAAATGCCGTGGAACCTTATCGTATTGAAATAAAACAAAACTTAAGCAATTCGGTCTTTCTACAGAGCAAATCTACAACGCGGATGAATCTGGTTTGTACAGGCGCTGCCTTCCAGAAAATACATTAGTACACGCAGGCGAAAAGGGTGCACCGGGTAGCAAATTCAGTAAAGATTGAACAACATTTATGTCTTGCGCAAATGCAAGTGGCCAACCTCTTTTGATATTGGATAATGCTTCAGCTCACAGACCAGACCAAGAACTAGCCAGTCATGATGGTAATATTCAAGTAATGTTTCTACCACCCAATTGTACCGCCCTGATTCAGCCGATGGACCAGAATGTGATCCAAAATGTAAAAGTTACATATCGGAAAAGATTGCTGCAAGAGGTGCTTTTACAAGAGGATGAAAACATTGCGCGATGTTTGAAAAATGTATCGCTAAGAAGATGCTGTGTTTGCGTTATTCGAATCTTGGAAGCAAGTGCCTCAAAAATAGGTGAACAAGTCATAGTGTCAACTTCTTTCGGACAGTAACATGGATAAATGGGATGCAGATGATCTGATACCTTTGAGTGACTTAAGAGAAGAAGGGCTTGATGGAAGACCTAATCTAGTGGAGTTAGTGAACAGAGTGAATTATGTTGATAATCCGATGAATAAAATAGAAGTTGAAAAATGGACAAGAGGTGATGACGAGGAAAATTTGGATATAGAAATCTTAGAAGAGGATGAAATCATAGCTAACGTCACAGGACAAAATCAGAACTCCGATGACGAAGACGAACCTATTCAGAAAATATCCTGTAAAGAGGCGGTCATGTCATTTAATTCATGTCTACAATGGGCGGCAGAAAATGCATTGCCACTGCATGAAGTGATTCTTCTAAGAAGAATTCGACAGAAAGCTGTCGATCTAATAATCAAGAAATCTGTTCAAAGTACTCTTGATAATTTTGTTTAAAGAAACAATTAAGAGACAATGAAGTGTTTAGCCAATTGTTATTTAAACGTTTAGTGTATTTTTCGTATTTGCAATATGCCTGTAGGTACTTACGAATACTTATGTACCATAGTACATATTATGTAATGTATTGTATGGTGTTCCTCTTTCTTAGAAGTTTGTTTTCAATTTGAAATACATACGTTATAGTGTGTATAAATGTATGTATTTCTTTATAACATAAATAAAAGTTTTTATAGCCATTACGTGAACTTTTTGTGGTAATGTATTTGTACGGTTAAGAAATGTATCTATAAACCGAACGTGTTCGGATTATACATATCATTTATTTTGAATTCTATAATCCGAAAGTTTTGATAAACCGAACGGGTTCTGCCAACCTTATGTTCGGATTATCCATATATTACTGTATTAAGTTCTTATAGCAACGCTCTTCTCGATTATTGCCTTTTTGTTGAAACATGTTTAACATTACTCCTGCAAGAAAAATAAGATACCTTAGAATTATATTAGATCATAGCTTAAGATAAGATCAACACATAGGATATAGCTTAAAACACTGCTTTAATTACTATGTAAAAATCAACAAATATGTTATATCCTTAATTTTAAACAAAAAATAGTAATATACAAATGTTTAATTGAGTTACGGCAGGTTCGAGAAGGTTCAAGGGAGCTATATAAATCGATGATCCTGATGTCAGAGTTTCAATTTTATGATAGACGTTGTACGTTAAAGTTAATAGTTGTATCGTTGAATTGTAAAAGTTAGTTTGCAAAAAATTGACTTTACCAAAAACCAATGTAACAATATTATCATATTATTGAGTATTAACATATATTACACTATATTACAGTAAAATTTATATATTGTCAAAGCTAATGCTGCAAGGAAATAGTCTCGATCCTACCTTCTTGAGGAAATGTTGGAGTGGCTTCAAGTTTAAGATCGCCTTCTTCCACTTGGTATGCACCTAAGTATAGTGTCCTTGGATTCTGGAGTACTATACATTTAGTCAGAATGTAAATGAAGGTTTTATCGTCCTCACAGAACATATACTCAATATCTTCTACTTTGCTGTTTACTTAGATGTCATTTGAGTCGGCAACGCCCGGTAGGATCCCTGTTTTTGTTTTCTCTGGGCTCGTCTGACTATGTTTCCGAATAACACTGAAGCTTATTGGCTTATTGTGTTTTATCCCATGTCAGTTCATAGCACCCACTCTGTCACCGTTGTACCTTGTACAAGTTTGTAAAGATCCTTGGGTAAGTGGGTTCTATACGTTGCTGGATCAACCTGGGGTTGTCCAAAAAGAGCCTGTCTTTTGCGATCTAGAGCTTCGCATTCGCACAGTATGTGTTTGGCCGTTTCTTGTTTCTTGTGACATAGTTGGCACATGAGTTCCCCATTGTACATGCCAATTTTGTTTAAGTGTCCCTTTACTGGGGCGTGCCCAGTCATGAACCCTGTTATCACTTTCAACTGGTTCCTATTCATAAAGAGTAGTTCTCCAGTTCTTTTGGGACATGGTTTGCCTATGAAGGCTTTTCCATGTGCCTGTTTTGGGGTGCTTTCCCAATAGTTGATATGTTGTTCCCGAATCCAGTCGTTTATTAAACTCCGGACTGTACTTTTTGGTACTCCTGGGTATGCGTCTGCTTCCGGTGTTTCTTATGATCCTCTTTTTGCATGTTCGTCCGCCTTTTCGTTGCCTTTGATCCCTTGGTGACCTGGCACCCATAATAGTTTTACTCTATTTCGGTCTGCCAGTGTTCTTAGTTCTTCGATGCATTCCCATACCAGCCTCGACGTAACTTTCTGACTCGATATGGCCTTAAGTGCCGCTTGGCTATCTGACATTATTTGAATAAGGATCCCTGTTACTATATGTATCCTGTTGTCGAGGAAGTATAGTTATTGGAGTGGCTCCTAAGTATAGTGCCCTTGGATTCTAGAGTACTACAAATTCCGTCAGAATGTGAATGAAGGTTCTATCCTCCTCATAACAGACCATATACTCAATATATTCCTTCAGTTTACCAAGGTGTCCTTTTATTCGGCAATACTCAGTAAGGATCACTGTTACAATGCGTAGCCCGTTGCTCAGGCAAATATAGAGTTCCGATTTTTTCTGGTTATATTCACCCAGAAATATCGTAGCCTATTAAGCTCCAAGAAATAATGAGATGGGATGGCGAAGGCATACAAAACTTACCTTTCATCACTTTAAATACTCCAAAAACGATTCATTAGAATAATTATTCGGATGGTTTATGATTTTCCCATCAATTTGTTGTGAAGTGAAAGTGATATATTTGATCCTTAGACAATAATATTTTATAAACGTATGTGTTATCCAGTATAACCACAAAGTAGAAATCAAAGCTTTATATCACGAATAATGTCACCCGTAATAAACAAACACACGTTCCACCTTGTACGAAGAAAGATATTGGATAAAAATCTTATTTTGTTTAGATCCGAAAAATTTATAACTTATTGCCCTGTGATATTAAAAACTAAATTAAATTTTCGTTATATAAGAAGAAAATGAAAACAAAATTGTCTCGAGCATGCCACGTACTTTTCTACACGAAATTATTGAAAATTAAATTCAGTGTTTGAGTCAAAATACCTATTTAAGTACCTTAGTATCTAAAAAAAATAATATGGTTGTTTAGGTACTTTTTAGCTAGTAAAGTTTTATATTTTTATGCAATTTTTTTTATTATAATATGTGAAAAAATGCCATACACAAGTAACTTTGCATTACTTCGTGATATTAAAATTATTTTATTACATGTTTGTTTATTTCTAAGTTATGACATTTTTGTACTTTATATTTTTATCCAAAAAAGTGAATTGTTATAATGAGTAAATGAAAACAATCAACTGAAATCGGCGATAAATCTGATTTTTGCATACATGAACAATGAACATGTATTATTTATTGATTTACACAGTCATTATTATTATTAGAAAATTATTCCTTGCGTTGATAATTAATTTTATTGCACTTTATTTTATGCAAACTACAATATTGTATAAATAAGACCAGCTCAAGTAGAACGACCTCGAACTGACAAGATGTATTCTCATTTCACTCAAGACAAAGTCAGTTTCATCGAAGACGCTGAGTAGGAAGTAGCACCAAAATGAAGATTTATATGTTGATCGGGATAGTTTTGTTCGCTAAGGTAATATGTGGTATGGACTATCTGAATAATGGAGGTTACAAAATACCAGTTTTAGGGCTTGGTACTTATACGGTAAGTTAAGATGAAGATTAATTTATAATGTGGTTTTATATAGAAAAATTAAGTTCGTCTAAAGGACGATGCTGAAGTAATAAACGAAAAAAATGTGTATTTGAAATATTAAAATTAAATAAATTAAACAATTTAATATTATTTACAAAAATGACTAATAAATGGAATAATTGACTTCTGGTAAATTTCCTTCAAAAATTTTCCTTAATAAATTATGTAGAAATTAAATTTAGTTGTTATTATTATAAACAAAATTATTTTAGAAAAATATGAAAAATATTCATTTTTAATCTAAACAGAATATGTTTTATAGTAAAATTGGAACTTACAGGATGATTCAGTATTTTCTGTAAATAGGTGAGTTTTTATAAATGGACACCCTATATATAAATTTAATTTTAAATTTCACTTAATTATTTGACTTTAACTGCCTATAATAGTTATGGCTTAAATGATGAAGATAATGATTTTAAAAAAATTTAATGAAAACGGGAATGTTGATAATAAGAACAGTTATAAAACAAAAAATATACTTCTAGTGAGCTACTTGTTTGTATTAACGGAATAAATAATTTCAAAATATATAGGTTGACTTATTTAACAAAACTCATGTATAAATTTTATTTTAAAAGATGTACAATTACTGAGGCCTTTCCTATGGGGCCTCAGTATTTCATTCGTGCAGACGAAAAAATTTTCTTACCCCATTTTTTAAAACTTTTTTTGAGTCCGAAAATGCAAAAAAAAATTTCGTCTGGTCGTCTGTGTGTATGTATGCCGGCACAATAACTCTAGAAATATTGACTTGCGGTTTTGATTTTCTTGAATAATTACTTCTAACTTAGAACCCTATTGATTTTCAGAATTTTCGATTCATTCTAACTACTTTAATATCAATTTTCTTAAAATACGCTTATGCATTTCTTATGTGACAATTTTAGGAATTCCAATTAATTCTAACATCAACATTCCTAACATTCTTCACATTCCATAAATTGCAAACATTCTCTAATGACCTGTCAAACAACAGCTGTTGATAGTAAAGGTGAAATTTCTAAGGCAGGTTGCGACCTTCATATTTGCAACTATAGCCATTTTGGGGGCTATTTTTATTCGAAATTAGTCGCCAAGCCTGCCAATTTATGACAAATATATAAGCAGTTTCTTAAAAATTAATTTTTTATGGTGATGCTAAATTAAGCGTACTACTATTTCGCCCCTAGCCACAAAAACATCTTCATTAAATTTACTGGCTCTCTGTCGCAACCCCATAGAATAATTAACCGGCCATTTTATTTGGCAAAAATCAGAATAATGCTTGGTTGTGATGCAACTGTGATGTGTGAATGGCTCTTAAATGTCAATTTATTTAAAAATGTATACTTCTTTTGATATATATTGCAAATAATTTGTAGTGAATCTCAATTAAGGCTTTCCATAAATAAAGGTACAGCAAGACAGATAATATAATGTTCTTATACAAAGCACTATTTTATTATATAAAAGAAAGGTAGAATATAATGCTGTTTTACATATTCAACCAGCGAATTGTAAATAATAATTAATAAACTCCTAGTCATAAATTTCCTCAATTCATAAAATTTAAAAATTAATCTTCTTACCTTGGGATTTTAATTAATTAATGTGATCAACCCACTTCAAATTTTGATCAATTATGATACCGAGGTATTTTGTTGTTTTTCATTTTAATTATAAAGTTGTCTTGAAAGAGTAAAACCAAATTTGGTAGATTTTCACACTTTTATTTTAAAAATATAATTTTTTTTTTAAACACTAACATGACATATGTTTCGAAGTACAACTTCTTTTTCAAATGTGACTAATTTACAAATCGGTATCCAATATATATACGAAATAATTTAACAAAACAAAGTACTTAAGAAAAACATCAATAACATTACAAAATAAACTAACTATTTAAAGTAAATAAGGGTACTTAGGTAATTATAATATCAATCAGATAACAATAAGATAGCACATTACCGGGATTATCTCACAGAAAACTAGGAAAGAGATTTAATAAGGGTGAATTATTAATATCTAATTGATCATTTAGTAAGTTATCTGAATTTTTAAATCTATTTATTTCAAGTGTTTTTAAATGGTTTAATTTAAGGCTCTTATTTTCTGTATGTAAAATTTCAAAGTTGTCTGTAAAAGAATGATTTTCAGCTAAAATATGATTTGAGTAAGTAGAATTATTTTTGTTTTTTGTATAGCTATTATAATGTTCGGAATAGCGTTTTTTGAAAGTACGGCCTGTTTGGCCTGTTTGTCATTTATGTGTATGTTGAAAGAAGGCCTTTGTAAATTACATTGCTCTCTATGGATCTACTTTAACACAGAGTTTTGTGGTTATAAGTTGCTATAACCTATCATCTCAAAACTATTAATAATTTAAACATAGTAAGTAGTAAAACGAGGGGTAAAATAACAATAAATTAAGGGAAATACTTAAAAAGGGCAGGTTTAAAGAGTATTATCACAAGAAAGTATATCCGTTCTGTTTATTTATCAAGTATTGTTTGAGATTACTTTTGAATACATTTATTGACTGTAGGCAGTCTATTAAATTTTTTAAACCATTAATAAAAATTATATTTTGGGAACTTTAATGATGGCTTGATGAAAGTCAGATTGGCTTTATATTATAGTTGTGATATTGCGAATTCTATTGAATTTTTTCTAATAGATCTGATGCGATGGTACTATGTCATTTTTATTTTATAAATAAATATCAGTCATGTGTTGAACATAATTCTGAACTGAAAGCCAATTTATTTCTTTTAACATAGTTTTAATACTCATCCTTCTGTCTTTTATTAATAGAATATAAAAAGGCGAAATGAGGAGCCCAAATATTTTACATGAGCAGGCTTAAGAGGTAAAGGGGCCAATTATTATTGGAAAAATTTTTCGAACAAGTTTTTAAACCCTAATCAAAAGGCGATATAGAATGATTTTAAAAATCAAGGCTTGTGAAAATCATCACATGGTTGAACCTAAGTAATGCCAATGCTTCACAAAACAAAAAATTTAACGTCCTAATACTACTATCGGCTTTCGGTCTTTCGTTCCAAGTCAAATCATTTCTCGTTTTTATTACGCTACGAGTTTACCCTTGTGGCCCCAGTCGCGATACGGTGTTAACCATTATTTTAGCGTCTCTCGAATTTAGATTTAAAATTGACAATTTTCTAAAATAGGTAGCCAAAATTTTTTATTCCTTTTGATATTTTATTTAATACATTTTTACAACGATTATTTTACAATAGATACCTATTTATTATGTTACTTTGGTCTGTTTAAAACCATTATTAAGTCTATCTGTACAGGGATTCTTATGTGCGTACTCAACACATAACGAACTGAATAGAGAGAGACATTAGATACGAATCGCATTCTGTGGAACAAAGATAGTCGCCTCAACACGTACCGAATTGAGAGATGAGAATCCCAATGCAGATCAGGTTTGTTTTGGTTTCAATTTAAAGACCGTTCTGACATGCGTAGTGATTTCAAAGTGTTTTGGTTAATTTCGAATCAGTTCAGACTATGGAGGGTAGAGAAAAGGAGGACAATCTTATATGGATCTTTATATTAAAAAGTGGCCACCAAAATGTATACAATTAAGATGGCGCTCGTATAGCCAGGGGACAAAATCCAATGCTATATAGTCATATAGATTGCTCATTCATAATTAAATCAGACAGGAAGCAGTAAATTGAGACCTCAGTGCCATTTTAATATAAGAATTATTTATTGTTTATATTATTATTTTTCAATAAAATTTGACTATTGTCGTGTATTGTCAAAATTTATCTACGATCACAGAACACTTACTCTTCTACGATCAGTCAATTTTCACGGTGTAGTTTTTAGTTTTTTATGGTTGAGCAATATTTATTACTATATACATCATTGGTGTCATTGTGTGATCTGAATTATCGACTGTCGACGTCCCCTGGGCACAGAAGCGCCATCTTAATTGTATACATTTTGAGGGACACTTTTTGTATACAGAGATTTTTCTCCTTTCCTCTACCCTCCATAGTTCAGACGTAAAATTCTATTCTAGAACGGTTGAAACAGTTCTTACTTGTGAGCAGGAATTTTTTTTTTTTTTTAATTTGTTGTCATCGGCGTCGACTATTACGGCCATTAGGCTCGTGTTCTGTGTAGGCTTTGTTACTGTTTCCCAGCGTCACTTTAGGAATAGCACTGTTAATTAGAACCCAACAGTGAATGGTCGAGTAGATTTTATAGTTTTTAGTTCGAGCATGCGTATGGTAAAGAAAGCTATGAAACGACAACTGACCACCAATTATTGATTTATTTCATTTCGTTTATATCTTTTGAGCTAATGATGTCCACGTTTGAGATTTGAAATTAAGTTTTGTTGGTGCCTTTTATACGTTTGTCTTTTTATTAGAATTTATTTAACTGAAAAGAAAAAACTTATATTTACAACAGAAACGTATTTATTCATATTACCATTATCCATGATGGGATGACTTATTTGAAATTAAATAATTTTTAGTTTTGCAGATAATATTTTTATGTAGTTCACAGATTGGCTTCCTGTTCTTAAAAATAAAAGGCTGTAGAAAGGACAAATGCGAAAAAGAAGAACAAAAGTGTTTCAGTTCATACTTTCTTGAATCGATTATTATTTTTGTCACTGCCCAACTTATTCTGCATAATTCTAATAAAATTCTTGAAACATTCTATAATTTCGGAACCAAAACAAATCCAAACCACAAATAATATACATAACTGTAAATATATCTTCTTTGTTAATTTTAATTTTATTGAAGAATTGATTTAGTTGGTCATTGATCCACAGCCTAAATCACCTTGATTTAAAAACTTTTAAAAGCCGTATATTTAACTAGGTTTCATCAGCCTAATAATTTATTTATTTATTCAATATAGTTAATAAATTAATAATTAAGCAAATATTTTATCTTATAAAATAAATATGTTTTTTATTTAAATTTGCTTAAGAACTTACACACACAATCAACAACCAGTATTACAATAAATCCATATCAAATGTGAATATAGTTTTTTCACAAGATATTTTATTTTCTTTCTTTTTTAGTAATTATTAATATATTTTTTAAATAAATATCAACTTTACTATTTAAATGTTACTATTATTATATAATTACGACATATCATCTGAAAATTAATGTGACTAAAATAACAATGGAATAATAATGCTCCTTAAGCGGTTCCTTGAGGCATGTCAAATGACATCGTTTTTACTTTCCTATCTGTATACAGATATAAGGAAAGTATAGGAATCATGATTTTTTTCGACTTCGAGTTTTCGACGGATTTTTACGTTTTGAGGTCCCCTGAATCCGTTTTGACTATTTTCGCGATGATGTCTGTGTGTGTGTGTGTGTCTGTGTGTGTGTATGTGTATGTGTATGTGTGTGTGTGTGTGTGTGTGTGTGTGTCTGTGTGTGTGTGTGTGTGTGTGTGTGTGTGTGTGTGTGTGTGTGTGTGTGTGTGTGTGTGTGTGTGTGTGTGTGTGTGTGTGTGTGTGTGTGTGTGTGTGTGTGTGTGTGTGTGTGTGTGTGTGTGTGTGTGTGTGTGTGTGTGTGTGTGTGTGTGTGTGTGTGTGTGTGTGTGTGTGTGTGTGTGTGTGTGTGTGTGTGTGTGTGTGTGTGTGTGTGTGTGTGTGTGTGTGTGTGTGTGTGTGTGTGTGTGTGTGTGTGTGTGTGTGTGTGTGTGTGTGTGTGTGTGTGTGTGTGTGTGTGTGTGTGTGTGTGTGTGTGTGTGTGTGTGTGTGTGTGTGTGTGTGTGTGTGTGTGTGTGTGTGTGTGTGTGTGTGTGTGTGTGTGTGTGTGTGTGTGTGTGTGTGTGTGTGTGTGTGTGTGTGTGTGTGTGTGTGTGTGTGTGTGTGTGTGTGTGTGTGTGTGTGTGTGTGTGTGTGTGTGTGTGTGTGTGTGTGTGTGTGTGTGTGTGTGTGTGTGTGTGTGTGTGTGTGTGTGTGTGTGTGTGTGTGTGTGTGTGTGTGTGTGTGTGTGTGTGTGTGTGTGTGTGTGTGTGTGTGTGTGTGTGTGTGTGTGTGTGTGTGTGTGTGTGTGTGTGTGTGTGTGTGTGTGTGTGTGTGTGTGTGTGTGTGTGTGTGTGTGTGTGTGTGTGTGTGTGTGTGTGTGTGTGTGTGTGTGTGTGTGTGTGTGTGTGTGTGTGTGTGTGTGTGTGTGTGTGTGTGTGTGTGTGTGTGTGTGTGTGTGTGTGTGTGTGTGTCTGTATAACGCATAACTCATGAACCGATACACATAAAAACACCAAATTTTAAACTTAAGCTTTGTTTCAGCGTCCAATGAGCTGATTAGATTTTGGGCAGAGTCGGAACATCTGGGGGGGTACTTTATTGGTGGTCATTTTTATATTTTATAGAATATATCTGTTATTTACGTTTGGAGAAGAAAATTTTTCAAATAAAAGTTACTTCTAATATAATTATCTATAATTTTTGTTCTATACAAAATTTTCCTAAAATGGTCCGTATTCGAGAAATTTGACAAAATGTAAAAAAAATATTTTTTATAAAAATTGTTTAAATAAAAGTTGTTTGTAATATAATTATCTATAATTTTTGTCCCATACATAATTTCTCTAAAATGGACCGTATTCGAGATATTTGATAAAATGTGTAAATTTCGAAATTTGAAGAAAACTCAAAAACGGATAAAGGAAAAAAACAATAAATTTTAAACTTAAGGTTTATTTCGGCCTGACGTGAAATGATTAGATTTTGGACAAAGTCGGTACATCTGGGGGGGGGGGGGGTACTTTATGGGAGGCCGTTTTTATATTTTATGGAATATATCTGTTATTTATGTTTGGAGAAGAAAATTGTTCAAATAAAAGTTACTTCTAATATTATTATTTATAATTTTTGCTTTATGTCAAAATTTCCTGAAATGGTCCGTATTCGAGAAATTTGACAAAATGTGCAAAATTCTGATTTTTATGAAAATTGTTGAACTAAAAGTTGTTTGCGATATCGATTTCTATAATTTTTGTTTATACATGATTTTTCTAAAATGGACCGTAATGGAAAAGTGATAAATTTAAATTTTTCAGTATTTTCGTTTTCAATGAATATCTATAGAAAAATGTTTCGAGGTAAATGTATGTGTAAAATGTATATATTTAGTTTATCCTCTAAACATTTATAGAGATGCTGCAATAGGTTGTACAAAATAACCGGAAAATGCCTATAATAACTAGATAGGAAAGTCATGTGTTGGACACATCAGATTTTTTTATTAATTAAGTACCATAAGTGTTTTATTTTTGTTAGCTTTTTCCCTTTATATGAATTTGTTATATAGTATGTTAACTTTACCACAATGACGCCAGAAGAATGGTTGAGAATAAGTGATACTATTGATTAGACAAAGGTAGAATAGTAGCGCAAGCCAACTAGCGGCAGAAGTGTATTCATTTGTTCAATCACGACAGGCATTCAACCGATTCATGAGAGTCTCTTTTTATTTTACTCACGTGCAAATATAATTAAGGTTCATGGATTAACATATTGTATACTTTTATAAACGTTTTACTTGTTGATCCTCAATTTTTTCTTCTTACAAATCGTGTCTGCTACACATCGGATCACCAAAATTATAGCTATTTTAATATTCTTTTATTTTATTCATGAATCCTTATAATAGTAGTTTGTGCAACAAGAGTGGATATGATGGCCATATCGCACGAAGACGAAACTTAAGCACGACGCCATAGGCGGAGTGTTCAATCGCCTGAGTGCGATGTGGACAATCCACTCGAGTTGCACAGTATATTTTTTCTACGACTCACTAACGAAAATTAACAAATTAAAAAATATATTTTAGGTTATTAAAAAAAAATTTTTGAATAATTTATGAATTTTAATAATTTTTAAATCCAAATAAACGAAAAAAAAAAAGAAAAAAGTTTTCCCCATCCGAGAATTGAACTCTAGTCTTCCGTGTGCAAAGCAATTCTTTTATTTTTATTCCTTTAATAAATAAATTGGCTTCATATAGTTTTATTTAAACTAATAAATTAATTATAATTATAGACGAAATAAAAACAGAAATGCTATTATTTATCGATTTTACTCAAGAATAACCCATTTTATTATATGTTTAATTTCAATAACTGAAAAATATACTGACAATTAGTTTGACAGAATTGTCACTTATTTAAAATTTTAAAAATAATAGCAGTCGGTTGATCAAAATATGAACAATGGTTGGTGGATTTGATTTCTTTTGCAGTGTTCTCACTACCTAGAATGGATATGAAATATATTCATTCAGTTAAAGATAATAGCATACTTTTTCGTTTTTTAATATGTGCGTAGATAAGCTAATGTCCATGTGGGTGTAAAAAATAGTATATTACATTACGAGTGTGGAAAATCACTTTTCACACAAGTGATGTACAATATTTTTCCTACGACCACAAAATAATGTCATCATAAAATGTAAAACCAAGGTTATTATTACTATAATAATTAAAAAGTATTTAAAAAAATAATCAACGATAATAGTATTTATTCAATTTTCATATTTTCTAAACAAAAAAAAAAACTAAAAAAAAATAAAAAAAACAAACAAAAAAATTCTGCCCCGCCAGGATTTGAACGCGGTCGAAAAATGGCAAAGTTGATAAGTTCGACGTCCTAACCACCTGAGCTAATAGCCCTTGTGTCAATTGAATGATCTAATCGGTTATGTATTTAACCAGAATAAAGAGCAAACATTATTTTAAAATTATTTTAATAATAATTGTTAAAGATAAATATCTAGGATCTAATTTACAACAATTTAACAATCATATCGATTTTAGTATTAATATGGACATTACATAGATCAAAATAGAAATTAGGTGTTTGACATTTTGTGACAACTACTGCGGAAAGTAGCATATTCTAACTCGGGTGGAAAGTAAATTCTTATTCATACGCGTGTGATATAGGGCACTTTCCATAGGACTATATAGTGTGATATGTGGTCGTAGGAAAAATATATTTTGACAGAGTTCTATTGTACAGTAGAACTCCAATTATCCGAATTAATGGGGACCGGGACCCATTCGGATAATCAAATATTCGGATAATCGGATTTTTTTTAAAAAAATTGCCATTGGAGAGAATAAAAGCTACGTTTTGATATTGCACTATTTTTTTATTGAATTAAATGAAAGAAACATGAAATTTTCACATGTTTTAAATATAAATAAAATGTACTTATGTACAAGTTTAGAAATAAAAATCATTGTTTTTTAAACATCTCCGTCAATGTAAGCTGTTTTGATTTTGATTCGGATAATCGGCGATTCGGATAGTCGGAGTTCGGATAATTGGAGTTCTACTGTATATAAATAAAACGTAATTCATATTTCGACTAGTCCTGTATACATTAATGACATTCAATGTCTTTTACTTTTTAACCAAACCTGTAGAGAAACGTCATTATTGCAGAAGATCATATCACATCATCAAAAAAACCTTTGGGAACTATTGTAATCAATATAACCAAAGATGCTGATGGTCGCTTGACGTAACATATACCAACACAGTTTACAATTTACAGTTTGTCAGATCTTATTGTATCTCAATAATTAATCATTAATTATTAGCACAATACATAATAATTTATATTAAAAGTAATTATAAAACCGACTTCAAAATCGTGCAGATACCATCACTACATCTTAATCATATTTATATTGAACCACCCCTGAGGTACCCCCTTCCTAACAAAAAAAGAATCGTAGAAATCAGACAAGGTGGTAAAGAATTACTGATAAACATACATAAAAATGAAGAGTTTGAGGATTTTCTCATGAACCCAATTATTAGATTTTGACCAAATTTATATGGGACCACCCCTACAGTACCCCCTTTCTAATAAAAAAAGAATGATTGAAATCGGACACCGTGTTAAAGAATTATCGGTGAACATACATAAAAAAAAAATATTACGACGAATTGAGAACCTCCTCTTTTTTGAAATCGACAAAAAATACCAGTTTCTGTCAACAAATGATAAAAAAATGTAATGAGGAGAAAGAATATATGAGATCTGTCTATATCCTACAGCTCAAATTGTTCAATTTCATAATATTAGGTGTTATTTCTATAAGAATGTTCTCTGAAATCTTTAGTTTTGCGTATATTCATGAAATGCTAAAAAATAATTGTTTTTTCTGACCTGTTCTTCAATTCATTGGTATAAATTATTTCTAAATTAATTGTATTTATATATTCTTGTACTCTTACTTCGTATGTGGGTCTTAACCTGTTAAGTAATGTAATAATAAATAAATATGCATCAGAAATAGCTTTAAAGGAAGGGTTGCCAGGGCTATTTTTTCTATATCTCTTTATAGCTGTTCTGTTAGTCTATTTACTTTGTTTTTGTTCTCTTCAGTTTATATTAAACCCCTTATTTCTTTACGGTAATTAATGCCTATGGGTTTTCTTTGTATTAATGGTGTATTATTCCATGCAGTTTGTTGGATATTAACCATAAAAAACATGTTTCTGTATCCAAATCTTTCACCGTCTTTATTGTTCTTTATTTAATTCACTTTTTCACTAAGTTCAAGTTGAAATCTTTCCCAGTCTGTATGTTTGTTCGTCAGTGTGAGACTGCGTTCTCTACTGATAATATTTTCACTTATTGTTAGAAGTATTGGGTAGTGATCAGAAAGTAGTTCTTCGACATTTTCTAATTTTATAAAATTTGCTGCAATATTTCTGGAAACAAAATAGTCCAGGACGTCCGGTATTTTGTTCACATCGCTATGTAAGCCTTCCTACATTTCTGATCTTTGATAGCCTGGTTCAGTTCTTTTCTTTTAGTCATAGTAAGTCTTGAACATATTTTTTTGTATGCTAACAGCTTGTATTTCTTCAGTTTCACTTTTTCTTCGCACTGTGTGTTATGTTATTTTTAATAAAAATAAAAGCTTCAGCTCGGGAAGAATTGTTTGGGTGAATAGGATGAATGACATTATATATCTGATATTCTTTTAATTTGAGTATGTTTTGTGAAATGTGTTTCTGCTATCAGGCATATATCCACATGTTGTGCCTCTAAGGACACTAATAACTCTTGCTGGTGTTGTAAGAGAATCCTAAGGTATGGAGTCATTTTGAGTTTTATAGTCTTTTATTATTATTTTCTAGTTTCTAGAACTTTTTTATTGAACTCTTCCTGTTTATCCAATTCATTCATTATTTTCTGTAGCATTAAAGTTATAAAATCAGTACTGCTCTCTACTGTCGGTTGTATTTCATTACTTAGTTCTTAGTCATAATCCTCCATTAATTTTTGTTGCCTTTTTACAGTTTTCTCTAGATTTTCTTGGTTCACTTGGTTGACTGTAGCATGCCTTTCTGATTTGTAATGTTGTTTCCTATGCTCTGAAGAGCTTTTACAGTGGTGCAACCTCAATAATTGCTGAGTACTCCCTTCCACAGTGTATGCACTTATTGTTGTACTTATTGTTTTTTTACAATGTGGGGTTGATTGTTTTCCAGCGGTATCAGCAATAACATAATATAAGGAAAGAATAAAAGAGAATTGGGCAGTAGAAAGAATCGATAATTGGAACAATATCTTGGGGCTAAGACAGGCTAAGATACTTCTGGGTGATTGTAACCAGAATAGATCTGAACCTGCATCTGCCTGAGCAAGAACAAGCAACGTATTGCAACAGGGATCTTTACTGGGCATTGCCGACTAGGTTAGATTAGGTTGAAAATGAATGGGATGGATCTCATCGCATTCCACTGCGACCCAGATGGGTCGATTGTGGCTCATTACTGTGATGCAATCACTATAATTGCTTGGTATTCCCTTTCACAGTGTATACACTTAGTGATGTACTTACTGATTTTTTACAATCTTGGGTTGATTGTTTTCCAGCACATTTGACAAATCTCGGTTCTCTTTTACAGTAGTTTTGAGTATGCCAATATTATTGACTGGGGCAATAGTGGAAGTGTTTCATAGGCTTCTACTTGCACCCTCAAATAAAGTATTTCCTTGATCCCATAAATGTTTTTGACGTCTCTGTTAAAGGCTAGAATGAAGAGTGGGAGCGATCTTTTATCTTTTTTGCTCAGTAGCTGATTTACTTCAAGTATTTTGAATTCTTTAGTTCTTAGGTCTTCTTTGATTTGCTCTGGTTGACAATACTGATGCAATTTATTCACAACTACCTTTATTGATCTTGACTCTTTATTTTCAGATGAAAACCCTTCCATTTCATTATTGTTCAGTGCTTGTGTAAGAAATCTATATGTAGTTTCATCATCTACATTGATTTTTAAATCATCTACATTGATTTTCAAATCATCTACATTGATTTTCAAATCATCTACATTGATTTTCAAATCATCTCCAGATACGCTGGTGGCTTGATATTGTATTCTGTTTGACAATACATGTTTTTGGTTTGTTAATTATAAATGGAGAAGGTTTAATGTGTTTAATTTGTGGTTTGTTATTAACCTGATCAGTTAGCACCTCTGGCGAATTGCTAGCTTTTCTGTTATTGGCGTTTTTCACTCTGATCCACTCTGTTTCACTTTTCACTTCCCAGTTCCTCTTCGTCTGCGTTCAAAAAAAGTTTCATTTATAAAATAAACTTTAAAAAAATAATTATTGAGTGGATTTGAATCCTGGACCTTTCGCATCTCTTGGGAGCTCTGCAATAATGAGGCACACAGTAACTTTGACTTGATAATTAAATATTAATAATGATTAAAGGTTTATTTGTAAATATAGCGAACACCTTGAGGATCGCCATTATTTATCAATTGTTTACAAGATTTACTTATTTTTAATATTATTTTACCGATTACTATAAAAAAATAAACTGACAGATAGTTTGAGAGAATTCCCACTAATTTAAAAACAAAAAAATAGTTTGCGAGGTACTAAATATGAACTGTGATTGGTGGGTTCCAACAGCATTCTAGAATGGATAGAAAATCATATCCGTTCAGACTGGTATAGCCCCACATATCCATTCTGTACCTTGAGAAGAAAATGTTCACGTAAGTGTAGAAAATGAACATATTTAATAAACTACAAAATTTAACACAATTTTCTGACTAGTGTAAAAACAAAAAATAAATAAAACAAACAATTTAAAAACAAATAACCTAATAGTCACTATTTATCCCGGTGCATCACCTACCCACTCAATATTTTTTATTTTCCTTCCTGAATCTTCCTTAAAGTCCCTAATTTATGAGATATTCGTCTACCGGTCCTTTACTAATTTTTCTAAACAATTATTGTTAATTTTCAGGTGACTAACGAAACAGAACTAACAAACGGTTTGAACGAAGCCCTAGAGATCGGTTACCGTCACATCGACACCGCTGAGCGGTACCACAACGAGCACATAATCGGAAAAGTCCTAAAAGAATGGATTTCGTCAGGAAAATTGAAAAGAGAAGATTTATTCATCACGACCAAACTGGCAACTGTGGATGTATTTCCTGACCGAGTTGAGGCTGCCTTGAATTCGTCTTTGGAAAGGCTCCAGTTGGATTATGTTGATTTGTACTTGATACATTTTCCGGTTGCTACTACAGTTGAAGACGGAAAATTTGTCACTCAACCAACTGATTTGCTTGGAGTATGGAAGGTAGGAAATAATATATTTATCAATCTAAACTTTTACAGATTACTATTAAAATTATCATTAAATCCACATAAGGTCAATTCTGTGCATGGGCATAAATCAAATCAAATCAAATCAAATTTATTCATTAAAATAATTTACATTTTTTAAGACCCGCCTAAACAAAGTTTGTGTGCGGAATCTTATCTATCTATCTATCTTATCTAAATAGATATGTATTTTTAAAATTATACAGGGTGTCTGTAAAAGGTCTTTACAAAAACATACCACATATTCCTTAGACCATAATAAGTCGATTTAAGTAAAATTACCTTAGTACAAAGTTGCTTCGTTTGGGCTCCAGAGGGCCTTGAAGTTACAATTTTTAAATGGTTCTTCCCATATAAATTTAAAACGGCATATGCGATTTTGCTGAAATTTGGTACATTGGTAGAGTTTTATGTGGCAAAAAAATAGGTATTAAAATTTTGTCCGATAATAATACATAGGCGTAGAACTTGATTTTTAAATAATTGCACCTTTAAAAATTCTACGCCAATGGAACAAAAGGAGTTTGAGTATGAAATTTAGATTGCGTAACTCATTTACTTTAAAAAAGGTACTCTTGATAAGACTCGATTACTGTCATGGTTTTGACGAAATTTGCATTTTAGTAATTTTAGAACATAAAAAATAATTATTAAAATACAAACTTTGTGAAAACCATGAGAGTAAATCGAGTGTTATCAAGGGTACTTTTTTGTAGTTAATGAGTACCAATCCAAATTTCACACTCAAACCCCTTTTTTGCCATTGGCGTAGAATTTTTAAAGGTGCAATTATTTAAAAAATCAAGTTCTACGCCTATGTATTATTATCGGACAAAATTTTAATACCATTTTTTTTGCCACATAAAACTCTACCAATATACCAAATTTCAGTAAAATCGCATATGCCGTTTTAAATTTATATGGGAAAAACGATTTAAAAATTGTAACTTCAAGGCCCTCTGGAGCCCAAACGAAGCAACTTTGTACTAAGGTAATTTTACTCAAATCGACTTATTTTGGTCTAAGGAATATGTAGTATGTTTTTGTAAAGACCTTTTACAGACATTATATTATGTAAAATACTATCAGATACCAATTCAAAAACGGTATAAAATAACGAGTGTAGGTAGTTAGGACTAGTAAAACTAAGAAGACAATTGCATACTTTAATTTAATTTCTTCTAATTAGGTACCAATATTTATTATTGTCATGAGTATAAATTTGTTGTCTTGGAATGGTTTTAATCCAAACTTCTATTTTTTGTTAAATAGGTTTTTGAATGTTGGACAAATAATAACTTCCTTGTAATATATTTTTATGAGGTAAATCTAAATACAAGTACATAATGTTACACAGGTTTTTGGTATCACAATTTATTTAAATTCAACTTTACAATAACTCAATTCAACTTTAACAATAACTATCCAATTGGTAACATTCACGTATAACGTCTATCATAAAACTGCCAACTGACGTCAGGTCGTCGACTTATATAGCTTGCCTCTACCTTCTAGAACCTTCTCGAAGAATCCCGACTTTTCTTTGACAAGGAATGACATTTCGAGACATTTCTAGACTATTCTATCTTCTTTTACTTGTACTTTTACTTATAACGACCGCAACACACTGTAGGGCGATGAGTAACATTCCACTACTTCGGCGTAGGCTTTATTACTGTTTCCCACTTTAGGAACAGTACTGTTAATAAAAACCCAACAGTGAATGGTCGAGTATGGAATCTTACCTAAGCATTAGAATTCATATTTAATTTATTAAATTACATAAAAATCCTCCCACTGGCTAGATTCGAACCTAAGACCCTTCGATCTAAACGTTATGACTCTAACCACTGAGCCAACCCAACGATTTGAATAAAATTGTAGTTGTACAATAAACCTTAAAAAGTGTATATGTTAGCAATAAAAGTATGTAAGCATGTTTACCAAGCGCGGACGTGCGAACGAGCGCAATAATAATTTTTTATTAATATGTAGGTACGACACTGACTTCCTCACTTTAATATTTATAGAATAAAAAAAATATGTTTTTGGATTTTGACTTCGTTTAAGAGATGAAATTTTATTGAACTGTAAAATATTAAGCTCAAAATAAATCCGTAAAAATCTAGTATATTTTTCCTTAAATTTTTTTACCTATTATACTACCCTATATCTTTGAAATAATGCATGTTGTAACTATTTGTGTTAAAAATCTCCCCACGAGCGATGGCCCATGTTTTCAACCTGTATATACTTTATAGAAAAACAAAAAAATTAGAAAGTAGAAAATAATAATAAACGAAAAAAAACCAAAATAATTATAATCATTTATAGACTAAATACAATTTAAAATAAACAATAGAATCTCAGAAATTTGCCATCAATAATTACTTAAAAAACCTTTATCAGGGGTTTCATGTAAAACTTTCGAAAATACCTATAAAAACCATAAAAAATAATAAAATAACATTATTAGAATATTTTGTATGTTAAATATTTACATGAAAACCGTTCTTTAAAAAGCGGCTAATAAAAAACTAATAGCACTTGGAAAAAATTCCTACAAAACCCGAACAAACCTTAAAAATAGAACCTAAGAAATTTACATACATAAGAAATTTACCCCAGAAACACAAAAAAATTATATATTTTGTGACATAAAAACAAAAAAATTATGGCAAAATCAATTGTTAGTATTTTTTAATCGTATAAAAAAATATAGAAGAAGGAAAATATTCAGAAAAACATTCAGAAAAAATCACAAATATCTACAAAATAGAAAAACTCGAGGGTAATACATAAACTGTGGATCAAAAATATTCCTAATTATCAGAAAATTAAATAAAACTACACAATCGAAATAAACAAACAATAGAAACAATCAATAGAAACAAACAATAAAAACATATAACAGAAACAAACAATAGAAACAAAAAATAGAGACAAACAATAGAAACAAACAATAAAAACATATAACAGAAACAAACAATAGAAACACACAATGAAAACAAACAATAGAAACAAGCAATAAAAAAAAACAATAGAAACAAGCGGGATAATCTTAGAAAGTCCCCAAAACATGTATTAAACGTTTTATGTTAAACCCTTGAAAAATAATTAGAAAAACCATATAAAACACTAAAAAAAAAACTGAAAACTATTTTGTTTCTTTTTAGAAAATGGAAGAACAAGTAGAGGCGGGCAAAGCGAAAACGATTGGCATTTCCAATTTCAATATATCGCAAATTGAAAGAATCCAAAAAATTGCCAAAATTCAACCAGCCAATGTTCAAGTCGAACTAAATTTGTACTTCCAGCAAAAGGAATTACGTGATTTTGCTAATAAAAACAACATAACGGTGGTGGCGTATTCTCCCTTGGGTGCCCCAGGTCTTAATAAATATTTTGAAAGTGAAAATCGGACGTAAGTATAATTCTTTCTAAAGGAAAATAATTTCAAACTCAAATGAGATCAACATGTAAATAGGGAAGAAAATCTCAAAGTTTGTGTTATAGAAATCTGTCGAGCGATTCCTGCTAAAAATAACTACTTCTTTGGCTATATGCTTAAACAGGCATTGCATTATAACTAGACAAAAACAATGGATACAGAAATGATAATTTTCAATACTTTTGCTTTGATTTTGCTTAGGAAAATATTATTCTTTGACCGGTTTCATCCTTATTAGGACTCTTTAGTAAGAAATAGATGCTTCCGATCTTTAATGGAAGCTCTTTTTATCTTTCAAATTTAGATGTATATACATTTTAGACTTAGGAAGTTAAGATTATCTTTACAAATATAAATTTTAAGTACTTTTTTATCATTTCAATAAGATTTTAAATTTGGATTGCTTCAATATCTACCATATTTGCCAGGTTTAAAAACAGCGATGACTTTCAACCTATACAAAAATGTCCCAGTACATTAATGTTAACTAGTAATAGGCTACGCATTGTATCAACGATCCTTACCGGGCATTGCCGACTCAAAGGAGTAGTAGAAGATATTGATTGCAGATTCTGTGAGGAGAATGATGAAACCTCCATTCACTCCAGAATCCAAGGGAACTATACCTAGGAGCATATCAAATAGAAGAGGGAGATTTACCTAACTTGAAGCTACTCCAAATCTTACACTTTCTGGAAAAAATAGGTTTGTAAGGGTCTGTATAGGCATCTATATATTTCCTTACTGTATTAGTGGCAGAAGGGGGCACAATAGATCTTTAAAATCGCAGTGTATTAGCACCCTATTTCCAACATAACAACTAGTAACAGAACTCATAAAGAGCAGTAACTTTTTCAATTCTTTTTATTTTGGTATAACTTTCTAATCAATATTACTTACTTAACTAGAAACAATCTACATATGTTTTAAAATACTAGTTTAAGGGGTTACATAATTTCATCTTCAAACCATTTTAATAATTAAACAAATTAAAATAATTACTTATTTTTAATATATTTGAATAAAAATGATTATCCACAGTAACATTTAACCTTTTGACGCTTTGATTTTTGATAATTTTTCTTTAAGCAGTGCGTTTTACTATTAATAAAGGCTTCTCGTTATGTATATAGATTTTATTTCTGACAAGACAGTTTTATTATTCTGATAAAATAAATAATTTTTATTTATACAGGATGATAAACAATAAATATAAAAATAAAATATATTTTCAATATCACTATTGATTCTAACACACCTCCTCAATGGTGATCAAGAAAATAAATTTAACAATTTTCTAAACCTTGTAAACTTCTGTACGTCCAATGGTTTAGTCAAAACATCAGCGATCATATCTTCTGATGGACAACATTCAAAACTAATTTTCTTTTCATTCTTCAGTTCCTCAGCGTAATAAAACTTTATTTTAATATGCTTTGTTTTGTCGTTTATCTTCTCCGAATCAAGTAGCTTAAGACAGCTGTGGTTGTCTTCAAAAATTTTCATTTGCAGATTGCTTTGCCTGAAATCTTTTAATAATTATTTTAGCCACATTGCTTCCTGACATGATTCTAAGAGCGATATAATTTCTACCTTAGTCGATGAGAGGGACACCACTTCTTGTTTTCTGCTTCGCCAAATGATCAGACCCCCTTGATATATAAATAACCTGTATTAGATTTTTTGTCTGATTTATCACCTCCCCAGTCGGCATCAGCATATCCAATTAACTGATTCACTTTGCCATTTTCGCCTCCTAGCTTCATTTTCAAGTCTTTAGTTAAATATCTTAAAATTCTTTTAATTTCTATCCAATCTAATTCTCTTGGTTCATTTACACGTCTACTCAGAATAAAATAAAAATTCCTGTTTTGTTTCTTTCTATTTTTTTTTGCTTAAGTAATAACTTAGGTCACCTAGAGAGTAAATGTCAAATTTTTGAATGAGGTTTTGAGCAAATTCAATTATCATCTGTTGATTCTTACTAGCCACAATGATCTCACCTGCAAATATTAATACAGACATTTTATTTCTTTTAGTAAAATAGAGACATACTAGAACTTCTTCTCCTTTTTTTATATACCCTTTTGGTTGCTTCATGTACATTTCTTCACTTAAATCCCCGTTAAAAAAAACTGTTTTAACATCGAAATGTTTTACAAACATATTTTGGTTTCCTGCTATAATAAGTAGAAGTCTTAAGGTTGCATGCTTAAGTACTGGAGCAAATACTTCATTGTAGTCATCTCCATATTTTTGTGAGTATCCTTTTGCAACGATCCTGGCCTTATATTTATTTAGCTTCTTTTCCACATTATTTTTAGTTTTGAAAATCCATTTACAACTAACAATCATTGATTTGATTTTCTCATCCATCGCAGTCTTCCATCTTTCTTTATCTGGTCTTGACATTATCTCAGTGTAGGTTTTCGGTTCATTTAATTGTTCAGTATCATGTGAAGTAGATTCTGCGCTAGAACTTTCTAGTCTCTCGTCTATTACATTTTTAAAAATAACTTCAACTTCCTCAGCATTACTTTCCTTGTGATTATGAGCTAAACTTCCTGAAAAATGTTCATGTTCATTTTCCAAGAATCTAACATCCCTACTGATAACAATTTTACAAGTAGATTTGTCCAGTAATCTATATGCTTTTGAGGTTTCTTTATAACCTACTAAAACATACATTTTAGCTCTTTCATCAAGTTTTCTTAATTTTACTTTAGGTATCAACGTATATACAGTACTTCCAAAAACTCTTAAACAGTTTAGTTTTGAGTATTTTCCAGTAAATCTTTTAAAAGGAATATCATCAATTGACTTAATCCAAATTCTGTTCTGAAGATAATGTGCAGTTGATACTACTTCACCCCAGAATTAATTATCAAGATTAGTGTCTATGAGTATGCATCTTTCCATTTCGAGTAGAGACCTATTTTTACGTTCTGCTTCGCCGTTTTGCTGTGGCGATTAAGGAGCAGTATACTGGAAAACTATACCTTCCCTTTTTGAATTTTATTTTGTTTTATTTCCTATATATTCCCCTCCTCTATCCGACCTTATTATCTTTGGTTTTCAATTAAATTGAGTTGCTACTTCTCTTATATATTCCTTAATTTTTTCAGCTACTTTATCTTAATTTTTAAGTAAATATATCTTAGTGAACCAACTATAATCATTTATCATTGTCATTACGTACCTTTTTCGACCTGGAGTTACAGTTTGCATTGGGCCGCATACGTCCGAATGCACCAAATCCAGAATGTTCTTAGATTTACTTAAAGATGCGTCAGGAAATGATGATTTTACTAATTTACCTCTTATACAGCTTTTACATGTTATTTTTCGATGCAATTCTTCAAGAAGAGTCCTGGCATTAACTTATTTTCTACCATTCTCTTGACAATTTGTAGATCACGATGTCCGAATCGTCTGTCCCATACGGAATTAGCTATCTGAGATATCTGTAATTTATACAGATTAGCTATAGGTATTGCAATGGCAAATATTTGTCAATTTTTCGTTATTTTACAGCAGTCATTATTAAAATCAACGTTATAACCTTGGTTTACTAAACGTCTTACTGAAATTAATCAAGTTTCTAATTGAGGTACAAAAATTACATCTTTTATGGTTATTTTCATTACTTTATTATTTACAATACAGTTTAACTTTCCTTCTCCTATACCTCGTACTTCTAGTCTTTTGCCGTTTTCTTAATAAACATCTTGGGTTACATGAGAAGAACATTTTTCAAATATTCCAATCAGTTGTAGATTTACAAAAATTACTTACATTAAAACTCACTTCATCAGAAGTATTATTTCCGTCATTATGATTACCATCATTTTCATTTTCTTCATTCTCTTTTACCTGATTTACCATATGAGTTTTATTTTTCTGAAATTTCCCTTTTAGAAAATAACACTCCTTTTTTAAATGACCTTGTTTATTACAATAGTGACATACTAGATTTTTTTCGAAAATGTTTCACCTTCAAAACTTTTTCTTCGTACGCGATATGTTCTTGATTTTCTTTTCGCTTCCTAAATTCTTGCAATAATATTTCTTTTACATCTACAGTAATACTATTTTCATCTCTACTTTCTAAAGCGGTGACTAAAGAATCATAACTTTTAGGCAAACTGCATAATAAAAAAGCTACTACCAGATGATCCGCTATTTCGTCTCCTAGAGTTCGAAGTTGATGCACCAAATCCAACATTACATTTATATGTATTTCCATGTCACCAGTTTCTTAAGTCCTCATTCTTCAAATCCTTTTCAAGAGATAAACTTTACTTGTCAGTGACGGTTTCTCGTAACAATGTTTCAGTGAGTCTCATGCTTCTTTTGCAGATTGTGAATTTCGTACGTGTATCACTTGATTATCCTCTATTAAGAGTCCTATTGTTGATCTGGCTTTTCTGTCCATTTTAGTCCATTCATCGGTTACTGGGTTGGGTTTTCTTCATGGACTACATCCCACACCTCACCTTTCATTAGAAGCATTGTCATTTTGTACTTCCACATTTGGTAGTTTTGTCCATTTAGTTATGCAAATTTTAATCTTGTCAAATCTGTCATGCCCTTCAGTATAATTAAAATTTTGGAATTTTATAAATTCAGTTTTCTTCCTTCTTCTTATTTACACTGTACTTTTCACACTGGGCCCATAACCTTTTAGCAGTGCGTTTAACAATTAATAAAAGCTTTCCATTTTGTATATAGATTTACAATTTTATTATTCTGATAAAATCAATAAATTTTATTTATACAGGATGATAAACAACAACTATAAAAATAAAATATATTTTCTTTATCACTATTGATTCTGACATTTTCCGTTCGCCATTTTTTTATTGAATTTACATCGGTATTTGTTTTCAAAACTGAATTAACTTATTTTAATTTGTTACACAATTAATCAAAAATATTAAAAATAAGTTTGTTTTCAGGCAAGTTAAACTGCCGGACATTCTCCATGATGAAGTCGTGACCAAGATAGCTCAGAAGCACAAAAAATCCAACGCCCAGGTTGCTTTAAGGTTTATAATTCAGTCTGGTCTTGTAGCCATTCCAAAAAGTACGAATCCAAAAAGAATAAAGGAAAATATCGATATATTTGATTTTGTTCTCGATGAAGACGATATGAAAACATTGGAAACCCTCGACAAGGGAAAGAAAGCAAAAATATTCAATATGACGTTTGTAGCTGCTAAGTAAGTTGATGTCCTTGAGAAAATTTTATTCGGTTTCACAACACAAATAAGCTACTTAAAATTTTAAAATAGTATTGTAACTAGATTGTTTTTTGTTTTAGCATAATCGACCATCCAGAATATCCCTTCCATGAAAACATCTAATCACTACTACTTTTATTCTCAAATATATTAAACACAGATAAAAAAAAATATAAATATGGTTCTAGTAATTGTTTTCATTATACAGAAAGTTAGGTCGTACTTTAAAAAGTGGTTATTCTCGTTCCACGATTGTTTCAACATGTTTAAACTTTATTGACCTTTAGTGCTTTGTCAAAAAAATCATCTCCGAATTAGTCGCAAAAATATTGATATGATATATAAAAGATATAAAAATATGTATTTCACAAATGTTTAAAATGGCTTCTGTAATTATGTATGTATATTTTGTATCGTTTTAAGATAGAAAATGTAATGTAATAAATTTAATGGTTTCTGCCCAAATCGATTTACATTTTGAGTGATTTTATTCTTCTTTTGTTATTGTTTGTTTATAATTTACACCAATTTACCTTCTTCTATCATAAAACCCTGTAATAAAAATGAAATTAGGAGGGTTAGTTATGTGCCTCTAAGCCTCTAATACAGCCATACTTAACCTGTGGCCCTCCAAGCTGTTTTGTGCGGCCCTCGAAGCTTTTTTTTTTAGAAAGAGTAATTCAAGTAGGGGAGAAAAATTTTTTTTTTAATGTGACGACCTTTTTTTTTAGAAAAAGTTATTCCAGAAAGAAAAAAAAGTATGTTTATGGCCCGTGTAGCATCACAAACAGATTTATGTGGCCCGAAAGAAAAAAAGGTTGAGTAATGCAATCTAATATAATATATTAATAATAATGATACTCTCCATAATTCACGGCCTTACGAGTGAATTTCAACCCCTGAAGCCTGCTGAGCTTGTGTGAAAAGGGACAAAAATTATTAGTATTTGCCGTGGCGCTCCGGGGCGACTTAAAGATGATTGTCATTTGATTTACGGGTGACGAAAACTCACTCACCTCACCCACCATCATCAAGATGTAACGCATGGCGATTTATAATCTGGATGTCATATCATCAGAAAATAAATTCCTGTTAAAACGGGCACACATCAAATCCTATAACGAATCATGCAATTTAATTGAAAATTCACATGATCTACTGGTCACTGTAAAGATCTGAAAGCGCCGGCTTTTGTAGAAACTGCATATATATTTCGTAGGATAACAAAATGTATCTATGCATCTGAGTAGTCTCCCAAAAAAAAAAAAAAATGAGGAGCAGTGTTTTAGTAAATTGTTTTGCAAAGTTGCTCTTTCTTTAGGAAGACTTAAATTAATTGTTTAACAGTTTCCGATTTTCAAGTTGTCTTCAAAAATGCTATAATTTATTATGGCGGAATTTTATGCCTGCACAAAGACGGCAGAAGGCCTATGAACGACCCAGAATGTATGGACCTGCGCAAAATACATTTTATTTCCACAAAAGTATAATATATAATGAAGATCTTGTCGGATGTGCAAGTTCCTGTGGTAACTGGTTCCATTATTCTTGTCTTAAATTAACTGAATCTGAGTATAAAGTTTTAAAAAAAATCTGGTATATATTTGATATGGTTGTTACAGAAAATGTGAAGAATTGAAAGAGAATATTGTTAACATGGGTGCTAATGTAAAAACCCTGCATAATAATCTCTCGAATGATAATCTTTTAAATTTAGTTAAAAAGGAAGAAGGTGGATTTTTTCCAAATTCAATGATATGTTTTGAATTTTTAAAAATGTTCTGCAAATCATAACAAGGTGAAAGAACTCTAGAATGCTATCCAAAATACCGTTAAATCTACCTCAGATACAAACACCGATAATATTAAAACATGTGTTACAAATGTTTGAAATCATTACCAAAAACGATATTCCAACTGGAAGCAAAAGATCATATACTAATATTGCTATAAAAACTCTACTATTAAAACTCCAGTATTTAACGCATTCGCTTATAACTTTAGAAAAGCAAACTTTGTTGCCCTTTATAGAGACATATTATTGGTCGACTGGACATTTTTACGTAACATTTCACACGTTGATAAAGCTCTGAGCCTATTTTATGACCAATTATATATTGTTCTTGATCAACATGTACCAAAGAAGAAACCTTGTTATAAAACATACCCCATCTGGTTTACTGGTCCTTTAATTCACAAGCTGAATTTAAAAAATAAAGCTTGGAAAAAATACAAAAAAAACGAAAGGTGATGATGATCTTAATAAATACAGACATTTGCGGTCTGTTTTTAAAGCTGATAATGACTCTCCCATCAAAACTATCTGGCCCACGTCGAAGCTGAACTAAAAATAAATCCAAAAAGAAATGTAACTCACTACCAGCCAATATGTGTTATAATGGCATTAAATTAGAAACTAGAGTCGCTATTGCATCTGCTTTTGCCAACTATTTTAGAGACTCATTTTTAGACATCCCTGTAAATGTTAATCCCCCCTTAGATTAGATTAGATTTAATTAGGACTATGGGCCATGTGGCCTCCTCCACCTCGACCTTTTCAGATCTATTGTGGATATCCTTTAATCATTGTTTAGAGTACCCTCTCTAATGCGGTCTTTTGTAGTAGACTCCATAGACTGGGAAGTAGTTCTCCGGTATAGCTAGTTGGTCTTGGTTTTTCTTCTCCAAGTGTAAGGAATCTCAGTCTTACTAGACCTTCGCAGTAGCACAATACGTGTTCTGCCGTTTCCTCTTCTTCTTGACAGAATCGGCACAAGGCCTCTTCTGTTAGACCGATATTGAACATATGTTTGTTAAGCCTACAATGCCCTGTTAATAGACCTACTAGTATTCTAGTATTTTTCCTATTAAGGCTTAGTAGATGCTCGGTGAGTTTAGACGATGGTCCCTTTAAGAACTTTTTGGCCTGTCTCTGTTCTGGTGAGTTTTCCCACCACTCCTGAGATTTTTTAAACATCCACTGCTTTGTGCATGTTCTAATAGTTGTTTTCGTTACACCACAGAAGGGTTCTGGGCCAATAAGAGCATTTGAAGCTCCTTCTCGGGCTAGTAAATCAGCCTCTTCATTGCCTTTGTGTCCCCTGTGGCCTGGTACCCAGGCTAAGGTTAGTCTGTTTTGACTACCCAGCTCTGTTAGGGCTTCCAAACAGTCCCACACAAGCTTTGAGTGTACCTGCATGGAACTGAGTGCTTCTAACGTCGCTTGACTGTCTGAGTATATGACAATGGCTTTTCCATTTACCTTCTGTCTTAATACTTCTTTTGCGCAGTGATGTATTGCTGCTATTTCTGCCTGGAATACTGTCGCATATTTACCTAAGCTCAGTGAGATTCCTCTTTGGCTTGGTACTATATATACCTACTCCTGAACCTTCATGGGTTTTGGAGCCGTCTGTATACCAGGTGAGATCTGCGTGAATAGGAGGTCATCCCGTCCACGCTTTCCTGTCTGGTATACTTACTTTATATTGCTTTTGAAAGCTATACTTTGGAAGCATTTCGTCTGAAGGCATTCCCATTATTTGGTCGTTCTCCAACTCTTTATATAGCTCGCTGTAGTCGCGTCCATGCAAACTGCTTATGGGCGATGAACCGTTGTGCAGTCTGTATGTGACAGACCTGGCTTCGCCTTGAATGAATATATGTAGTGGTGTTAGGTTTAGCATGACTTCTATAGCTGCTGTTTGAGTCATTCTCATAGCTCCCGTGGTACTCAGGCATGCTTGCCTTTGAATACTATTGAGCTGTCGAATGGCTCCAGCTTGCCGAGTCTTTGGCCACCAAACCACCGACCCGTAGGTTATCATCGGCCTTATGACTCTGGTATATACCCACAGGGACATTTTTGGTTGTAATCCCCAATTTTTTCCACACAGCCTTCGATATAAGTTGAAGGACGTTGTGCTCTTTTGGGTGACTTTTTGCAAGTGTTGATTCCATGTTAACCTGTGGTCAAAGATGACTCCCAAGTATTTGGCCTCTTGAGTGAATGGAATCTTCACTCCTTTCAGTACTGGTGACTTTAGTCCTGTTGGTACTTTTCGTTTTGTAAAGTTGACTATTGTGGTTTTGTGAGGGTTTACTGTTAGTTCCTCCTCTCTGCACCACTCGTCGACAATGTTTAGAGCGGTTTGTGTGCGCTCCGATATTGTACCTGCGAACTTGCCTCTTACGACGATCGCCAGGTCATCGGCTTACCCTAGGCAGTAAAAATCTGCAGATATTAGCCTTTTTATAAGTTCATCCACTAGGACTGACCAGAGAAGGGGTGATAGTACTCCTCCCTGGGGGCAGCCCCTGCCTGCTTTAGCTGTCAATGTAGCTTTGCCTAGAGATGATATTATTACCCTTTCTTCTAGGCTGGCTTTTATCCACTGACATAGGACTACTGGTACCTGTTTTATTGCTAATGCGTTAATTATAGATCTTGTTTGAGCATTACTAAAAGCTCCCTCAATATCTACGAAAGTTGCTACTGCCATTTCTTTATCCTCCAGGGATTTTGACAATAGCCTGTTAAGATCATTCAAGGCCAAATCGGTTGACTTTCCTGGCTGATATGCATATTGACGGTCGCTGAGAGGATTTTCTCTCAGTATTTCGTCTCGTATATATCTATCTATTAGTCTTTCTAGCGTTTTCAGCATGAATGACGATAGACTGATTGGGCGGTACAACTAGGGCGTCATGTCATTAAACCTTCCTACTTTAGGGAGGTATATGACTTTCACCTTTTGCCACGCCTTTGGTATGTGTCGCCAGGCTATACATGCTTTAAATATGCGACACATATGTGGAATTAGAATTTCCTGTCCCTTTTGTAGTAGAATGGGATATATTCCATCTACTCCTGGGGATTTGTATGATTGAAATTTGTTTGTAGCCCATCTAATTTTGTTCGGCCTCGATATTTCTGTAGCTAGCCTCCATTCCAAAGGAGTTGGCCTACGAGACCTTCTTTGAGGGCTGTATGCTACTATCGGGTCTAGCAAAATTTCTGCGGCCGGAAAGTGTACTTCTGTGAGCATTGTTAATGTTTCCTCGAAGGTTTTCGTATAGGTTTCGTCATCTTTCCTGAGAAATCCTACTTGGTTTGCAGCACCCTCTTTAGCTAACACCCTGTATATTCAATAATTTTCATTTACAAAATAGTACACCATTTAATTAAATGCCCTGCTCTTTGTGCTCAGCTTAACTTTGTTGTACTTAGAATCAATTCTAGGTATAGCTGCACATTCATTCTTCCGACTCCAAGAACAAATTTACTGTCAGTCTCTATTGCATCGTATGCTGTCCACGGGTAATGACTTAAGTGGAGATATTGATTTATTTTTTACTAGCATTTCAAATATTAAATATCTCTATTCTTGGTCCCTTATATTCCTTATAAAATAATTCATACATGTATATTTTCTTGTTTGTAATGTTCTTTTTTCATATATTTTATATTCTAGCTTTGTTTCAAATGCGTTATGTGTGATTAATCTTTTTTCTCCACTGGAGTTTTTTTTAGATTACTCAGATAATCTCGCTATTTATAGTTTAACTTTATAATGTGTTTTTTTCACTATTTGTTGTATTATATACCCATAATGTTTATTAATGTATATTGCGCATTCTGTAATGGGCCTTGGCCGTTGGATGTGTGATTAAATAAATAAATTAAAAATAAATGAAATATATGATGGTATCCATCACCTAATGCCCTGTGCAGCGGGCAGACACAACTGCTTCACCTGGGCATTTATCATTGGGGTGGTAGAAGCCAAATTCCCACTTTCAGAAAATGGAGAATCCAGACAAGACAAAATTTCGACCTGAGAGGCTGGCTATTCCTAAATGCCCCACAGCGACAACCAGCAGGCTTTGAATGAGTTAACACCTCCAGGATTTTCATGAGCTGAGAAGATGGCTGCCTCTAGATACCCCTCAGCGACAATAAGCAGATTTTGACGAGTTGAAAGGCAAGTCCTATATGCCACTGGAGGATGTACAATGGGCATAATGAGATATAAGTGATGTGGAGTTACCCCCCACCTTGGTGATACAAATCCACCACTTAATCTAGGAGACCTAATTAAACAAATTTTTAGTAGCAATTGAAGACTTTCTTTCAAAAACAGCACGTCCAAAAATGCTCAAATTAAGTGATAACTAATAATTATTGGCCAATTGTTGTATTTATCAACACAAATTGTGATTTCTTAAAATATTAACAAATAGAGATATTCACTGTTTCCTGAAAAATGCGGATTTTAGACATGTGTCGTTTTCAAAAAACGGTCTTCAAGTGTTATACTAGAAACTTATCCATCGATCACTCATAAGAAGTTATTATATTTTTTTTTTTTTCGATATAGGAGCAATAATATGCCTTTCTATCCCTATTTTCCACGATTTCTGTTATTGTTGTTCTTACCATGAAATCCGTACACAATACGAAACGTCAAATTCCCCCTAGTGCTTATTAAGAAGACATGCAAGTGACATGTCGCTATTTAAATGTGTGACCACTCTTCGCCAAATTAAAATAGGACCTAATAGGGGATATTTGAAACCCTAAACTATTAAAGCAATTGTCCCTTCTATTTCCCAGATACCCTAATAATTCAGAAAAACCCCTTTTAAGCACCTTACGTCTAATTTATTTATGCAGTGGTTAAGCATACGAATACGTGAATTTAATATTTTAATATTGCAAATATAAAAGCTACAAATAGGAAGTTTAAATAGAAGAATTTGAAAAATGGAAAGTTTCATGTTTTGTATAAAAATTAATTAGTATAGGTACAGTCTTTGAAACTCTTACATACACTGCTTCTGAAGCAAAATACATACTCCTTTTAATGGTTTCAAATGGAAGTAATTATTGTTTTCTTTTTTTATTCGTTCAGTTCGAAATCATGGATGGTAGGGGAATCAAAAGTGATATTTTGTAACTTTGGCTTATCATATTCAAGTATATATTTTACATTTTTTTCAAAAAAATAGGTAAAACCATTAGAATAAGCAACCGGAATTGCTGTATTGTACATTTTCAGTAGCAAAATGGAAATTAAATCAAAGAAATAAATGGATAGATGTACATTCAATAAGAAAAAAAAAGTACCTTTACTTTTGTTATAATACCAGTATTACTCGAAATAGTAGATATCAGAAAGTAGAAAGGTTTTAAATAAACAATTTTACGATGTTCTAGATGTCTGCCTTTGATTATGGTACGTGGCTGGAATGCATAGGAAACCAATTTTAATCAGTAATTCTATGTTTTCTTTCGAACTAAAAAATAAAGAAAATTAAAATTAAAATCGCAAATATACCAATTATTTTCTTTTGATAATACATTTTGATTTAACGTTATTATTTAATAGCAATTTTTTTATTTTGACATTATTTAACCTATTCTTCAATGAAAACTTATTGGACTTAGGCAACTTTTCATACATTATCTCGTAAATGCTGTTGCCTGCCTATGTTTTATTATTAACTTTTATTGAATATACTTACTTTAATATAATTAATTAATTTTTCTCTTGTTTTATAAATCCATTTACTTTTAATAAAACCAGCATATATTTTTTAATCACGAATTTTATTAAAAAATATATTGTCAGTATACGAAAAAATCGTGCGTTAGTTAGACGCTGCTGTCACGCACGGTGCCAATAGGTGTATATTGATATGGTATTCAATCCCCTCAATTTTCAATACTCTAGTTGGGTTAGGTTCAAAATTTAAAAAAAAATTAACGAACATTATTGCCGAATTAGTATTTACCAAAATATAATAAATATAAACTCTTCCTTGTCTACTTTACTTATCTTTACGTATTCCTGCTTTTGTATCTTCTCTAATCCTATCGCTCAATCTTTTTACTTCTTCTTGGCCTTTCTTAACATCTACTTGTTCTGATTCCTTTTGTATGGCAGCCCATTTTAAACTCTGCTTAATTATCTGCTCACCTTCTATGCTCCCTCAGTTTCTACTTGCTCTGGTTCCTTTTTTACTGCATAACTTTTGAAACTCTACTCACATCTTCTGCTTCCTTAGCTCTTTTTCTTGTCTGCTTACTTGCTCTGCTCCCTTAGCTTTTTTCCAAAAATACTTATTTTCCTATTTGTTTTAGCTATAACTCCTTTTTAACCTTATTGATATTCGTCCTTTATCTCTTTCAAACTTTATTGCATCTAACTTCAATTTTTTTCATACTAACTACTTTGTTAAATTTTAATAATCTTCCAATACCTGACAATTCTCTCATTAATATCATAATACTAAAACTATTTAATTTTAATTTTTAAAATCCCGTTTTTAGAAATGTAACTACCCCAATATCGATAAATATCAATTTGAGAAAAATCCAAAAAAACACGGGCATAATTTTGACCTACAAAAATATTTATATCAATACATAAAACTTTTTGTAATTTTTATGAATTTCTGAATATCTGAAACAATGCAATTTTTAAGACAGGTTTTGACAATTGTACGTTTATTTACGTTCCTAACTCTTGGATTTGAATAGAGTGTTCATTTGATATATTCTAAGTTAACTAACCTCTTTTATTACATCGCTTCTCATTTATTTGTCAATGTTGTTTTCTAGTTTTATTTGTACCCACTCTTCACAGCTGATTATTATTGAAGCTCCGATTTATGGTGCTTTTAGCGACCTCTCCGTTCAGACGGGACTCCAGCCACGGCATATTTATTATTCATAGAAGGGAAAAAGGAAAGACAATATCTTAATGTCGTGGTCAGCGTTTCAGGTCTCCAGCTAATAAGTCCTTCTGTTCCAGAAGTCCATTATCTCAACGACTTTCGGTCCTTGGGGTAATTAACGAGAACAAGATCATAGGGAGCGGTAGGTACCTTTGGAAATTATACAGATGTGTAGGACTATTTGGTTTGATATTAATAATGTTCATTGATTTGTGATTCGGCAGGTAATATGTTATTAGTATTAAAAACTGGTATGTAATGGAAAACTGTTAATTAAGAAGTTACGAAGACTCATTAGAACTAATAATATAGCCAGTACATAAATTCTTTTTCCTACGACCTCTTAGAAAAGTGACACATATCGCACTATTTAGTCTTACTGAAAGTGCCCTATATCACACGCGTGTGGATAAGCATCTACTTTCCACCCACAAATATGTCAAAAGTGTAATTTCTATTTTGATCTACGTAATGTCCATAATAATAGTAAAATAGATTTGATGATCAAATCGTGAATATTGATTTTTTTACAAGAATTTATTTATTTTTAACAAATCATTAAAATAATTTTAAAGTATCATTAGTTTTAGATTTTTTTTTAATATATTTAATTAGATAATTCATTTGACAAGCTTGTTAGCTCAGTTCACAAAGCGCTCAACTTTATCAACTTTGCGGCAATTTAATCCCATTACATCATGCGCCACAGGGAAAAATAACTACTATATATGTACAGAAGATAACAATGGAACTGTAAAATCCAGTAGATGTATAAAAAAAGTTACAGCCGATTTACATTAATTCAAGTTCTTTGTACTGAGGACGTGGTAGTGAAAATAAATTAGAAAGAAACCTGAAAAACAGATGTCCAAGGTCTCATGACCTCATGGTAAAATAACAAGGAAGTACAAATTGGTGAAAATCTTTCCTCTCGAGGTGGTCTGCAAGGAATAATGAACTGGGACCTGAGTCGTTCTGTGGTATCAGCAGGAGATTTATTGAGCAGTCGAAGAATCGACCATTAAAACAATATCTTGGGGCGAGGACAACTACTTTTAGGTGATCCATAATCAGAAATTATCGAAAGACTGTATATGTTTTAGCAATAACAAGCTAGGTATAGTAACTGAGAGTTTTTCCGAGAATTGCCAACCCCCTATGGTTGGTCACTATAAAAGAGGACTATCTGCCCAGCTTAAAGTCACTCCAAATCCAAAAATTCCTTGAGAGGATAGGTTTGGAAGGGTCATTATAGACATAGAGACTTCCGCGTTGTCTTAGCAATAGAACTATTGATATTTTAAAATATTAAACATGTGCTTCGGACACACAAAGAACTTCTAAACATATACTGAAATATAAAAATGCCTTTCGCAGTTTTAGCCTATCTCTTTATCAGGGTTTTACCTGTCGGTGGATATTGGGCTCCCTTATGGCGTTATTCCTTCTATCCAGTAGCCCCGCTAACTTTTAGTAAGGCACTTACTCTGACTAATTAGACACCTAAGGTGATTTTAAACTCATATCTATATTTTTCTATATCCGATGCTGCCACACTTTGTTCTGTACCTTGAAGAATATATTTGTTAAAATATGGATAAGTAAATTCAGCTCATTTTTATTTAAATTATTGTGCTTCATAAGGAAAAACGTCGAATTACAAAAAAAAACTACTTAAATTAGTTTAACAAATTTATTTAAAATATATCTTATTTTTTGTACGGATATTCGGGATGATCCACTAGGCTGAAACAAAACATACCACTATTAATCACTTTTAGAAGTTTATAAAAAATATATATAGGTAAATAGTTGTTTTGTATTTAAAATTTCAAGTCCACTTTCATTTTGTTTTATGTCTCTACCAGCATAGGCGGATATCTATTATGGTACAAATACAAATCATGCGCTCTACGCAAAAAGTGTATATAGCGCATGATTTGTACCATATTATTATGGTTTTCATGTGTGTTGAAACAAATATTTTGTAAATCGGTTATTCTTGAAAGATTTAAATTAAAAAGTAATATAAATAGGTACTATTGTATATTTACATTATACTTGTAAACTATACAATATATTTTATATTTATTTTTTTTGAGAATGTATTTGCACAGAAAACACCAAGTTTTCGCCTCTCCTTGATTGGTATTCTCGGTTCTAACAGCAATTATAAAACACAATAATCAAGTCATCAGGCCTGAAGGAAAAGGTAATCAAAGGTACTTGACTATTGTGCATAATATGGGTAATATAAACATAAAAATTTTTTGAATATATTCCTGAGTTGTCTACTAATTTAAAATTTGTCGGTAAAATAAACGACAACCATTTTTCTGTAGTTCTTTTTTTAAGATAAAGAAGTAAACACAGAAGGTGAAACAGTCGTCGATACAGCAATTAGAGATGAAAATCTTAGACATTAACAAAACTGGTACATGCGAATTTGTTTATTCTGCAATAGAAGTACAGAACATGACAAGATGGTCTGGACTTTTCAGATCGACATATGTTTCTTGAGTAGAAGATAAAGTAACTAGTTCGCCTCCATTTTCAAAGAAATCTAAAAGGAGAACTATTAACTTAATAGATTTGTTAACACTGATCTCTTCCTTTTGGTAATTTCTGTTACATACTTGCTTTTATAGATGACTATTGACATATGACCTTCGTTTATTTCTTAAAATCAAAGAAGGAGGTGTCATTTAAAAAATTTTAAATTATTACTGGGAATTAAACTGACAATAAATTAAATGTCTATGGTATTAAATATGTAAACAATTCTTTAGGATATTTTTAAGTCAACATGGCATAAGCCATAAATGGATATTTCCCGACACTCCCCAGCAGAACGGTGTCGCAGAGCATGTTCTGAACAATTATGAACAGAACATGTATCCTGATGTATAATGTTGGATTTGGGAAGTGGTTTTGAGTTGAAGCTGCTAATACTGCAGTTTATTTGAGAAACCGTATTCTTACAGCAGTTATTCCAGAGGTAGGTTTGCCTCCTACAAGCACACATCAACCCAAAAAATACAAGTTTGACCAAATGGCAAACATTACAATGATTTATTCGTTGTTTACAATGAAACTTTGTGATCCTGAAAAGCCGAAGGATGCGTAATTGCAAGTGATGAAATATTTTGTAAAAATATATTTTGTAAAAATATATTTTGTGAAAATATATTTCAAAAGCATGTATAGGGTGAGAATAAGTCACCTCCATTAGATGTTGACTTTGACATGTATCTGTCAGCTGTCTTACTGTACCAATTAGGCATTCCAACGACCTGTCCAAATGGCTACCAGTGGGTAATGACAGTTTAGATATGGCAACCCTGTTGTCATGTTGTCATTAACAGGGTCAATGATGCATATATAGTTATATAGATTGCTCAAAGCTGGTCGTTGACGAGCGGCCATATTGCCTAGAAAATATTTATTAATTTGAATCGGTTTAGCAAAAATGTGTTTTAAAACCAATTTTTAGCCTTTAGATATTAAAAAAAAAATAATTGCTTACATTTTTACTTCAAGGCATAAGCTTATGTTTATTTTGAAAAATATGGATGATCAATCTATGTAACTATCTATTTCATTGACCTTGTCAAATCACCAGGCCTACAGGGTTGCCATAATTTTGCCATATTATAACCCGTCAGAACCCACTGGTAGCCATTAAGTTTGGAATGCCTAATTGATAAAAGTAGTGAGATGAGGTTTAGAAGTTGAAAATAATTGCTGAAGTAGATCAGATTCTTGAGTCGAGAAGTGAGTCTATTGCGGAAATAGGTTAGATTTAGCAAGAGTAGGTGAGGTTCTGGATTCGAATATTGTTTCTATTATTAAAATAGGTGAAGTTATCGAGTCTAAAAATGATTCTGAGATCGTAGTAAGTTAAGAGATAATAATATATCCTAAAAGACATACGAATAAACCAACAAGGTGCACCGATGATGAACTGCATCTTACCAAATATTGTCTGGACTAAGTCATGCAGCTTGGAAAATGGCAATAAAGCAGAATTATTAAGCTTTAATGACAAATTGGACATGAAAGTTAACTGAACTTCCAAAAAGGAAAAAGAAGTACTTGATGAATAAATTAATGGTTGTTTAAAGTGAAAACAAATTGCAATGGACAAGTAGAAAAATACAAAGCAAAAGGTTTTATGTAAAAATGGGGCTTAGACTGTGATTAAACGTTTTCTCTGGTTGTAGGTATCATAACTCAAAGAATGCTTTTAGCTCTTGTACTAGATCAAAATTTATATATTACATATTATTGATTAAGTAAATGTAATCCCTACATTTTTTAATAGTGAGCTGAAGGAAAAGGTACACAGCCGAAGGAGTTTGTTGTCAAAGTACAAGAAATTATGATTTGTAAATTGGAGAAAGCACTTTACGGACTATAGTAAAATTCCGATTCATACTCAATAAAATACGTTTTAAAAAATACGTGAGTAAACCTTGTGTATTTACCAAAGTTGCACAAAATATTAAAAGTGTTTAATATGAAAGACCTAGATCCAGTGGAACACTTGCAATACATTTGCAATAGATTATTAAATGTATATCAAACGCGTTATACTGAACAAGTTCTTAAACACTTCAGAATGATGAATAATTGTAATATGGTTGGGACCAATAAATGGTCTATAAGATTTCTAGAATTGACGGTTTTAGATATTTTCTTTAAAATATCACATCACTTTCGCATATAAAGATACGGAAATCTAAATGTCGATTCTCTATTTTACAATAAATTAAACAAGGTATAATAGGACCACACGTGAAACAAATAAAGTCTGTTTAGCAGCGCATTACCTATTCTGTGACTTCCCGCACGGTACGTACCACTTCCACCTAACTCCCTAATGGATTTAAGTATAAAATAGAGTAACCTTAACCTAATTTCATAATAAAATTAATACAATACCCTGGAATAAAGCTCATGTCGAACACCCTTGCTTCATCACCTCTGTCCAAACCTTCCAGGGATTTGATATCTTCCTGGTCCAATTCGAAATCAAAAATGTTAATATTTTCTTTCAATCTCTCTGCACTCGAACATTTTGGAATGGTAACGAGATTTTTTTGAATCAAAAATCTAAATGCCACTTGAGCAGCAGTTTTGCTATGTTTTTTAGAGATCTTTTTAACTACTTCATTTTCAAATAAGCTTGGTAACCTGTAAAATAAAAAATATTTAAAGAAGAGAATCAACATGTCTGAGTACTGTTTTTAATTTAGTGTATTTCCTGAATATCTAAATGCTAAATTTCATTAATTCATTATAAATTGGGTTTACTGTAGTATAGAAAAAAAATTGTTACTTACCCTTCTCTCCTAGTTGCCATTCCTGGATTACCCAATGGTCCGTAAGCTACAACAACGATGTTCTGACTGAGAGCGAATTTCACCAATTCGCGATTTTGAAAGAACACGTTAACTTCCACTTGAAGATTGGCCGGTTGAATTTTAGCAATTTTCTGAATCCTTTGAATTTGTGATATACTAAAATTGGACACTCCTATGGTCTTGGCTCTTCCTGCTTCTACTTGCTCTTCCATTTTCTAAAATATAGTTTTAATATCTATTCCAACTTTTTGGAATGTACTTACCTTCCAAACTGAAATGAAATCAGTCGGCTGCGGAACAGGTTTTCCATCAACAATTTTCATAGCAACGGGCATATGAATCAACCACAGATCAACGTAATCTAGTTGAAGATTTTCCAAAGATGTCTTCAAAGCTTCTTCTACTCGATCTTCGTACAGACTACTAGGAGCAAGTTTGGTGGTAATAAATAAGTCTTCTCTATTTACTTGTCCAGATAATAGCCATTCTTTTATGACTTTACCGACAACGTGTTCATTCTTGTATACTGTAGCTGTGTCAATGTGACGGTAGCCTAGTTTGAACGCTTCGTTTAGAACGTTGGTAAGAATTTCTTCATCATTACTCTGTTAAATAAGATTTATTATTATTATTATTAGATAACTAACAAAATCGAGTTGATTTTTTTTATAGATTAACTATTGTTGCGCTTTTATAGCTTTAAGCGAAGATGGATAAAAATAGAAATGCAATTATTTGTCGACTCTACACAAGAATAACTTATTTTAAAGTATATTTTATCTCAATAACTAAAAAATATACTGACAATTAATTCGACAGAATTGTCACTTACAAAAATGTTAAAAATAAGAGTGGTCGGGTGACCAAAATATGAACTGTGATTGGTGGATTTCATTTTTTAAGTGGATTTTGTTTACATTCTAGAATGGATATAAAATTATATCTGATCAGTGGACTGATATGTAGTTTCCTAACATATTATTTAGTTAAAGTGTGAATAAAATTAACTCGTTCAACTTTGGCTTCTGTATCGTTATTACACTGTGATCTATGGATGTCTATAGATAAAGCCTCGGCTTATCAAGCATTCAAGTCCCGGTATAGCCATTTTTTGCATTTTTTTGTTTTTAGTAGACCTACCTAATCACTGTTTGTTTTTTAATTTTTTTTTATTTTTCATTTCTTTTTATTTTTTTTTTTTTTATTTACATACCGAACTATTTTTCATAATTTTATTATATTAAAATTCTCATTTGTCTCATATTCACATTTGTTTTATATTTACAATTTGTCATATACAGAGTGACCCATTTAAAAGCGGACCACCCTCATATTTTTTTATTTATAGAGCGATTTTGACGCATTTATTTTTCAAATGGGGAGGGGACGGTGTATTTTTGGAGCCAAGCGGCATCCAGTTTTTTTAAAAAGGCCTACTAGATCACTTATTAGCAATTTTTTTCTAGTGAGAATCGGCGTCCTCTGAAATATACCTATACCAAGTTTCATGACAAAATATTCAATAATAACGATTCTATTACTTAAAAAAAGGGGTGGGTGGCTCAGTGGTAGAGTCTCTGCCTGTGCATCCAAGGGTCCCAGGTTCGAATCCCACCATTGGCCAAGATTTTTTTACTTAATTTAATTATTTAAAATTAATTCTGATGCCTTGGTAGGATTCCCCACTCGGCCATTCACTGTTGGGTTCTAATTAACAGTGCTGTTCCTAAAGTGGCGCTGGGAAACAGTAACAAAGCCTACACATAACTCGAGGCTAATGGCCTTAGTGGTCAACGCCGATGACACCAAATTAAAAAAAAAATACTGACAAGTTATTTATTATGCACTAAGAAGCTTTGTATCTAGTAACCCATGCGATAACAAAAATTAATAAATAGGCCTAGGTTTAAAAAAACCTGTTCGCCGCTTGTCTTTAAATACACCTTTGCCCCTTCCATATTTAAAAAAAAATCGTCAAAATCGTTCTATAAATAAAAAATGTATGAGGGTGGCCCGCTTTCAAATGGGTATATTTATATTTTTCAATTATTAGTGATAAAGAAAATACCTTTGCACGTGTAGGTAAAAGTTAAATCTTTGTTCCGCTACTATCTCTATTCTAAAATTTTATTTAATAAAAAAAATATATAGAGACAATCGTTAAAAACTAACTTGTAATAGAGGGAGCGTGTATCCAAGATTGGATACATACTAAAATAGAATCGGTTGAAACTCCAAAATTGAGATAAAAATAACGCTGTTGCTAGGTAAACGCTAAAGTGTACACAAACAAATTATATACACGCGGAACGTCATACTGTTTTTGTGAATGCGTCTTGTTTGTTTTCATTTACGCCGTGACTAGCAGTAGTATTTTATAAACCTTAGAAGCAATTTCACATACATGAACAAATAATAATAATGCCGTGACAACAAGAAAACGAAACAACGACTTCTCGTAGGGTGGCGGCTTCGCCGCCACCTGAAAATTTCAATCCATACCTGGCTACGCCGACCGGCAAAAACACCAGCGGCCTAGACACAGCTCACCTACTCTGTCAAGACGTTTCGCGTGTATATAACTTTTTGAATTGCGTACAAGTTAGCATGTACCTAGACACTGTGAAAAAATAATTAATTAAAGTGGTTTATTTTTTGTAAAAGTATTGCCTACTTCTAATTAAACAAATTATAGAAAATTAATACTAACCAGAAAAGTTCCAAGTCCTAACACTGGAATTTTGTTTCCACCATTATTTTGGTAAAGCATGTTTAGTTGGTTGATGTGTCCAATTAATCAGCTAAAAATAAATTTCGTTCACTTTCTGTTGAACCGTACTTGCAACAAAAATGAAAACTGGATATATTATTATCTAATTCAAACAGATAAGATATTACGTTATTGTTAATTGTTTTAAAATAACGTTGTACTTAAGATTATTAAGAGTACCTATTTATTTAATATTTTATATAGATACACAGACAATAGTACAGTGGATATGTACAATCCACTCGAGTTGTACTGTGTATTTTTTCTACGACCCTCTAACGAAATTCTACAAATTAAAAAAATTATTTTAAATTATTAAGACAAAATAAATATTTTAAAATAATTTATAAAATAAAATAAATATGAAAAAAAAAATAGTCCTGTGCCGGATATGATCCGGGAATTTTCGCTTGAAAGGCACAAACTGTGTCCTCGTCTCCACCGTAGTTGTAAGATTGTAGTTCAAATACTTGTAATTAAATTAGTTTCATATAGTTTGAATAAAATTTTATATTTTTAAAATATTGACCAAATAAAAATAAAAAGGCTATTATTTATTGATTTTACACAAAAATAACTCATTTTAATGTATATAATATTATTCCAATAACTGAAAAATATAAGTACTGATAATTAGTTTGACAGAATAGGCACTTTTAAAAATAATAGTAGTTGAGTGTCCAAACGCAATAGCATACTTTTTCGTTTTGTAGTCTGTGCGGTAGATCAGTTAAGCGTTTCTCCATGTGGATGTAGAAAAAAGACTATATTTATATTAGTAGATCGTAGTGGGAGTTTGTCTAAGAAGGCAATGGAATCTGAGACCCGTATTTATAAATCGATTTCAGGTGAGTCGGACTCAGCCAAGTCATCCTTGAACCAAGCGCGTAGCTACAGTCTGTTCGCTATACTTACGTGGGTTTCGGATTAACAAAATTATGCAAATTAGTCATTGACAACCAGTTCCAATAAGCCTTTTCCCAAGAAATTAGGTAAAATTGCCCTAATGGTCAGATTTAAATTAAAATAACATTAGGGTAGGTACTAAATTTGTTACAAATATTGCAGTTGAATTGATTCTTTGCAAGTGTTGACATGGTATGTATATTGTAAATTTAATGGAAATTTTAAAAATGCCTAGACGTGTGTTAGATGTAGATAGTCTAATTTGTAGTGTACATACGTATTTTACGGATGAAAAAGAAAATGGTGGTCCTTTAAAATCGGTAATGTCTGTACAACAACGCGTATGCGATGCTCTAGGAATTAGTGAAACCAAATTAAGAGGAGTATTACAAAATCACAATAGTGAACTGCCGAAAGAAGATCACCGCAAAACTCGCCAATCATTGAAAACGAAAGATATTCAAGATGGAAAGAAATTTGAAATTCGTGATACCATTTATCCAATGATTGCCAACAAGGAACATGTGACCTTAAATACAATTCTCTCGGACTTAATAAATAGAAAATTTGACGACATTGGCAGAACAAGTCTATGGCAAGTGATACATAACTTGGGTTTCAAATTTCAAAAGGAGGATAACAGAAAGGCCCTTTTGAAAGAAGTTCTGTCGTGTACAAGAGAATTAACTTTCTAAGAAAATGTTCTAAATTTAAAGAAGAAGGGGTGAATTTTATATATTTAGACAAAACATGGATATTTTCTAGGGGTGCAACCAAGAAAATATGGCAAGATGATAACGTAAAGTCCATCAAACATACCGATGAAGAAGGGAAGCGACACATAATTTTACATGCAGGAGGGAAATCGGGTTTTATAGAAGGTGCTGATTTAATATTTTCATCTAAATCAAAATCCAGTGACTATCACGATAATATAAATATAGAAATGTTTGTAAAATGGTTGCATGAAAAACTTCTCCCAGGTTTAAGTGAGCCCAGCGTAATTATTTTAGACAATGCACCTTACCATTCTGAAGTATTAAACAAAAGTCCAACGAATTCTTGGATTGTTGATAAAATTAAAGAATGGTTGATAAAGGAACATATACCATTTCCTCAATATACAGTGAGCACCATAAGTTTTATCCCCCCCTAACTAACTCGTTACTGGGGTCTTGTTAGGAAAATCGCCGAGACAGGTCGATTTTTAATTTCTACAATGTACATTTTTGCATGATTAGTTAACCCTTAATTTCATCCCTTAGTGGAGGGTAAAAACCCTTTCGAATAATTTAAATGGCATGGGGTAGTGAGTGAAAGGGGGTTTTATTCTCTATTCAACCGTGCAAAAAAAAATTAAAATTTGCATCATTACATGTTGATTTATTAATGTTTAAAAATAACAAAACCTCACAAAATAGGAAAGCAACTAGACTAACAGTGACCTTCTAATGGAAAAAAGTCTTACTTCACGTCTGAAACAAAACCGAAGTCATGCAGGGCCGAATTTTAATTCTAAGGATGAGTGCGCTACGTTAATTTCCGTTATTCTGAAACAACAATTAGGCGAGAATTAAGACTTAAGATGCTCACTGTATATTAAAATCAGAATTATTACGCTTGGCAAATATACACGCAAAACCAAAAGCCTTTCTGGTTGATAAGATTATTGAAAGTTACGGTCATCAAGTTTTACGTCTGCCACCGTATATCATTGCCAGTTTAATCCCATCGAATATATATGGGGAATAGCAAAACAATATTATGACAACCATATTGGGCCTAATGGTTATAGTGACGACGCAGTTCGGGAAACTTGGCGAAAAGCACTTTCAATTGCAACTCCAGAAGTGTGGCGGAACTGTATATTCAAGTGCGAGAAACTAATAGAAGATTGGTGGACTCGTGAAAATAAAATAAACGAAATAACTCCAATCATAATAACAATTAATGGTGATGACAGTGATGATGATGACGATTATGATATTTTGGATGATAATGACTGATTTTCATTTTTGTTGGCAAGTTCAATTTTTTTATTTTTCATTTGAAATTCTCTACATGGAACAAATTTTTACGTTAGAAAATATTTTATTTGAGCTAAATAACCCTCTTATTATACATAGACCATATTTTCTGTGTAAAGTGTAATATAAAATTATTATTAGGTTTATAATAGTCACATTAGACTCCATTAATGAAGAAGTTTAATTCTGCTCTCAATTATACAAAAGATTCTCCATTATTATTTAATTAAAAAGTTGTACATTATTTTTCATTTCATTTAACCAGTTGATATTTCCCCAAAGAACAGGTCAAACTTTCGGGTACTTACCTGGAAATGATCATAAAATTTTTAATCCGAAACCCGCGTAAGTATAGCGAACAGACTGTAGGTTGTTTTCTTGGGGGGTAACACTTTTCACATTATTAGTGAATGCGCAGCGCGTTATCTTAGAATATGGTACCAATGTAATGTCTAGAGTTCATATGTGTATTTCCAGAAAAAAAGAGTGAGTTTTGTAATGAAGTTTTTAATTTTTTAATATTTATACAGGGTGTTTCAGAATAAAGTACCATAATTTTGGGGATTTATAGATCTTAATCAATTATAAAGAAATGCTAAAATTAATATTCCTATAAACGTCTCAGTTTTCATTCTACAAAGTGAATTTCATAAATACATATTTTCTAAATATCTTCCCTTACAGTAAAGACTTTAACATAAAAATATGTATATGATAGGTAATCGTTATTGTTAGTTAACACACTATTTCGATAAATTACCATAACCCACTGTCGTAGAATGAAGGGTTAAAGAAATAATTTTATTCAAAACTTTTTGAACACCCTACATTTCATAAAACTTAAGATTAATAAATATTTCTCACGCCATTTGTCACAAAAAAGGGACTTCTGGTTGATTTTTGTAGACTATTCCATTTCCGAGGTGATAGAACTGATTTATTTTATACAGAGTGTTTTAAAACATGTCTTAAATATGGCTAATTTTAAGTACAATTTATTTAATTTTGTCAAATGCAACACACTGTATATTATTTTCGCATAAAATTCCTTATAAATTTACCTATCCAACGATACCAACATGTCCCAATAGTTCGTAACTGATCGATAGCTGTTTCAATATTGGAAATAGGAAAAACAAATTAATATAAAAGTTTTATGACCATGTTTTATAAATATTCTTAAATATACAGGGTGGTCCATAAACGAGGGGCTGACCAAACCTATCCATTGTTATATTTGTTTTTACATCGTCAAACAACTTTAATAGACTTCATTTATTTGCTATGTTGTATATAGGGTGTTTTAAAATGAGGGGTAACGATTTTCTCATTTTTTTAAATGGAATACCCTATATGTCATACCATTAATTAATTAATACAGGGTATTTCATTTAAAAAATTGAGAAAATCGTAACCTTATGTTTTGACACACCCTATATACAACATAACAAATGAATGAAGTCAATTAAAATTATTTGACGATGTAAAAACAATCAAATACGTATTACTACCAGCAGGGTGTTTTGCTTTAAAAAAGTATAGATTTGTTCAGTGCCTCGTTTATGGACCACTCTGTATATTTAAGAATATTTGTTAAATATGGTCATACAACTTTTATATTAAACATTTCTTCGTAGTTCTAATAATAAAACAGCTATCGATCAATTATGCACTGATGGGACACCCTATATATGTGTTATTGACTAACACAATGGTATTGTTACATGGGCACATTTATAGGGAATTTTATACAGTGTGTAGCGTTTGAAAAAATTGAGTAAATTGAACTTAAAATTAACCATATTTAAGACATGTTTTAAAACACTCTGTATAGAATAAACCAGTTGTATCACCTCTATTCGTTAGCTTGGTATTTTGTAAGTTTGTATATTAAACAATTTTGAAATTAATGTAAACCTACCTAAATTATGATAATATAATTTGGGATCTGCATCATTCTCTAATTAAAAAAAAAAAAAATGTTTGGCAACACTGAAATATTTTTTAAAAATATTCTAGGGTTAAATACAGTATTCCCAAGCCATTCTAAAAATAGAATAAAATATAGAGTGTTGTATTTAAAAACATACATTTCTATTTGTCAGGCAAAAACGCAACACCCTGTATATCCAAAAATATTTTTAAAATATGTATTTTTCAAATCCATATAACTTTTATTAAAACTTGTTTGTTTGTCAATAACACTAATTGAAATATTGAACAATTACGAACTAATGCGACCCTTTATATAAATTTTAATTTTCAATTTGCAGGAATATTATTATTTTAGATGACAATGTTTGAGAAACTCTTTGTTTTATTGTATTTATTTTATCTCTCTATTTTTGTTTAATATAACGTTTAAAAAAATATTGATATTGACTATGGCTTGGGGGGGTAATTACCCCCATTACCCCCCCTTATCTTCGCCCTTGCCTTAAACGAAAATCGAAGTTCGGTTATAACTTCTCTAGATTTACATTCTTTAGGTTATGTCCAGGTGGTTGTTGCAATGGAATTTAGAGATGAACATTATAAAATCCGTAACTGTTAAGTTAATTTGCGAATTTTTTACTGCCACTACCCATCTCTAAATTCACCCTACATAACCGAATGTCGATTTTCGTTCAAGGACGACTCAGCTGCAATGAACTAGAGAGGGGTAGAAGGTAGAATGCCAGTGTGCATGTAGCATCAATAGAATAAGATGGAACTCTATGGGCGCAGCCATTTCTATTGTGCATCTCACTCGTGAGTATTTATAATAACCAATGTCTGTTTCAAATTGTTATTGTCCAGTCCACAAGCTGGTGGATCAGACAATAACCGACAATAACAATGTGAAATAGAAAATGGTTATTATAAATACCCCCGAGTGGGATGAAAAGTAATATGGCTGCGCACATATAGTCGCATCTCAAGCCTATTGACAAGTATCTACCCGACTCTAGTTCTTTGCTCAGCTGAGGCCGGCTCATCATTCACCTATCACCTACATAAGATCGCACGATAAATACTTGGCCTAAGCCTACCAAACATATTAAAAATTATATAATAATCTCACCAGTTACGATTGTACGGAGGTAAACACTTAAAAAAACTATCAAAAGTACCTACTTGTATTTAAACTGTACGGAAATAAAAATAAAACCTACTAAATTATGAAATCTCTGTAAACAACAACCAACCGATACGCTATTTTAAACATTTAATCAAGGTCATTTATATCAACGTCAAAACATACGTTTAACAGAATGATACGAGTCTCCTTGTGTATTTGGTTATACGAGGTACGGCTTAAAATATCCAACTCGACTTAGAAAATAATATTAAGGTTTTATCGAGGGGTATAGATACTAATCATTAGCAAAATATAGAACATATAGGTACATTTGAACTCAATCGACCTTTAAGTATTACTGAGTCCCTGATTTTTAGTGAATATCTCGACCCTCTAGTCGGTCACTGTGAATCACCGCATCGGTGCTACTACTGTATAAAATAAAAACGTTTTATTTATCTTAAAATTTGTGAATCTTAGTCTTAGTGTCTTAGTTTTCTTGTAAACTCTTGCAAGAACATATTACGACGACTCCTGCAGTAAGTAATTAACAATATTTATCAAAAATAAAGGATATAGAAGTACCATACTTTTGTCATTTTAAATTAATATTTAGGTTTGTAATTTATGTATATTTATCGTTCTCACGTGTTTTTAAACATTAAAATATTTTGTATGTTGCTGTAAAATAAAATATGTAATTTAGATATAATATCATGTATTATTTAATTTTATAATCGTTAAATAATTATGTATTTGATTAAAAGTGGAACGACCTAGAGATACAACCAATTAATCATCCTAATGTATTTCTGGTCACATATTTACCAGTAAAACCTTAGAAGATGGCCAAAGAGCGACACAACGAGGGTATATTTTCTTGCACGGCAATCGTGAGGAGTGTTTGTCCGCAAACTAATGTTATCGTAATTTGTGTCTGAAAGACATATGCGTTTAAGTTGGAAAACTGTTAAGCTAAGTAAATATACTAAAACTCTACCGGTTGGAACCGTTTTCGTTATTTAAACCCAAACATTGTAACGGTTGGAATTGTTTTCGTTATTTTGACACTAACATCTCTACTCAAATGTCATTTGTCGTTTATGCCTTGCGTCAAAAGTTCCCATTTAATTTCGATTCGTATCTGTCAACGAACAAGTTGATTTAAATTTTTAACTAACTTGGACATCCGATGTACTAATTGTCTTTTAATATTCTGATTGGCCGTCTGATTTTATAAGCTTGGCTATATCTAGACGGTTTAGAAGTTTAGTTCAAGCTGTATCGAAGAAGTTCATTTCGAAGATATATCTAAAACTGTTTATGGTAATTCCTATCAAAAAGTTTATTTTAAGCTATATCAAGAGGTTTGGTTCGAGTTACATATAAGGAAGCTTCTGGAGATTTAATTTTATGAAGATTTATACCTAGGAGTTTGGTGCTATCCGAAGAGTATCGTTCGACTTTGAAGAAGGCCTATACAAATCACTCCTTATATACTACCTCTTGTTACAACAGATAAGTCTATTTTTAATAAATCATCTGAATTTGAATAAGTAAATCTCTGTGAATTAGAATTTGTTGCTACCTTATCTAAAACTTTGTTTAATTATAATATCTTAATGGTTAGTGATTTTCTATATTTTTATCACTAATCGATAGTCAAGTTTAGTAAGTTTTAAATATAGTGGTGCCCAACTTTTTTTTTTCATAGTAATACGAGTTATTTAATAAGCTGACCCACTCCCAAAAACATTAGAGCTTAAAACACTATAAAAAATAGATAAAATAACAAGTATCATATTACAAGGCCTTGATATGCCTTTGACGGCGTTAACATTCACTGACGGCTTTGAGATGCCCTGACGGCTTTGAGATGCCAATGACAGCTTTAAGATGCCACTAAAGATTTTAAGATGCTGCTAATGGCTTTGAGAAGCCACTAAAGGCTTTAATATAACTAAGGACTTTAAGTTGCTTTGAGATGCCACTGATGGCTTACTTTATTTATTTTGAAATGCTAATGGCTTCATGTGTTCCATACCAACCTCGGCCTCGAAAGGGCGTGAAGATCGCGTGCTATGTATGCTTTCCTTTACACTGTAGCGATCGTTGAAGAGAACTTCTATTACAAGAGATGGACTCAATTATTTTGGATAGTTTCATGCTCTCAGTATTTTGTAGGGAGCTTGAAACTTTCATAAGCACCAGGTCTCTAATTTTATAATTTTTGAGTGGTCTACGAGGAAGAGGCCTCTCTTGTCTCGTCTCGTAGGTTAAGAGAAAACTGTTCTCTCGTCTCGACGAGAATGCGCTTCTCCCGCTCAACAGAGCCTTTCTCTCGTCTTGTCTCGTTTCTCTCGTAATAAAACATATTAAAATTAAATTTGGAAAAGATATACTTAGGACGAAACATGAAAAAACTGTAAAATTTTGAAGACAATAACAAAGAATGATTTAAGAATTTGTCTTATTAGTGCCTAAATTAGCAATAAGAAACACTTAGGAATCACCTTGGTGTCTCTCTGTCTGTTTGTCTCTCACAGTCATTTTACTCAGAGACTATTTGACATATTGGAATTTAAAGAAATCAGTTAATTAAAAACGCCGTTATAATTTTTCTGATGCCATCGTGTGATATCAAACGAAAGCATTTTGAAGCATATTGTCAAAAATATACAATACATCCATTTGTTTTACTTTTTATTTGACAGGTTTTGGAAAAAACGCTTAAAAATTTCTATCTTTCCAACTCTTCAACCCTCCAAAAGTAACATCAGAAAACTTTTACTGAATGAAAATTATTACGATTGCTGTCCATCAATATATTTTTTTTATAAAAAAAGAGAAATTTGTATCAGTGTCTCCCAGGTAAATCTATCAACATATCAACTCTCATTATTATTAATTTAAAACATCTACGGTAAAAAAACTATTGCGCTATTTTATATGGTCAAAGTTTCTTATTTAGGTAAAAAACTTGTGTAATAATGACTTGTATAATAATGACTTGTATAATAATGATTTGTATAATAATAACTTGTATAATAATGACTTGACTTGTATAATAATGACTTGTATAATAATGACTTGTATAATAATGACTTGTATAGATGACAATCTCTCGTCTCGTCTCGCATCTGTTTTCGAGAGAAAATATATCGCTCGTCTCGTCTAGACGAGACGAGACGAGAGACGAGAATATCTCGTCTTGCGGCATCACAATTTCGTAATTCTTTATAATTTAATGGCTTAAATAACTTTTCTATTTTAATTATAAACGACGTAAGTACTTTGATCTCTTAAATAGAAAAGAATTAGTATTTAAAGATTTAGATAATTTAGTTACAGATATGATTATACTGGAATAATCTAATCCAACTACCATATAATTAAATTTATGCGGTCCAGTACTTTATTTAATCCTTAATAAATGGCGAAACAGTATCAAAAAAGTATAGATCAATTTATGCTTAAAAATGGTAATATTTTTCAAAGATTGTTAAATAATAATAAATATATATTTGCTCCTTCAAAATACTATATTCTACATATAGTACAAAGTACGTTAACGGACGGATTATGATAAAGAAAGATGAGATGCCTAATTATATTTGCACGTGAGTTTGATAAAGACGGTAATTGGTTTAAACACGCCCTTTTAATTGCAAGTGTGAGATATTGCGATCCGCACTCGGCGACATATTGTTCTATTTACCTCTATTCAATAGAATTGTATTTTTCCTGTAGTCATGATTGAAAAGTTAACATATGGAATAGGTTACTCAGTTTCTAGTTTTATTACATAGATTATGTAACCAGGCCTAACTAGCAGTCGCTGCGATGTAAGTTTTCAGGTTCTATTTTTTAGTAACTTCTAGCAGTTTATCATACCATTGTGTAAATCGATCTGATTACGCACTCTTCCGTGTCCGGAGATATCGAATAAACAGTTGATGACACGCTGCTTGCTATGCGTCCCGAGTCAGCGGCCAATATGCATATGGTGGGACATGAGCGTCGCTCGTTTGTCAACTTGTCTCTTAGCCCTCTTGATCGCTTCACTCCTGAGGGTCGCTAATCTGAATAACGGCTTGCCAAACATTCTTGATGTGTCCTGAGGCCCTTCGGGGAATTTTATTGGCGACTTTTGGCTTTATTTTCGTGTCCCACGTAAATATTGTCCGCGAACGTGACGGTAATTTGTGATTTTTTCCAAAGCTGTAAGGGTCTATTAGGAGATGTAAAGGTTGCGAGTTCGTGGAGAGAAAAGACAATTTCGTGAATGGTAATGGACAGTTCGTTGAAGGGTGAATCAAAATTCGTGTTTGGTGGTCAATAAAAGCGACGTTTCTCAATTTATTAAGTAAACATTTTGTTTAGTTAAGGAAAACCTAACATTTTAGTTTAAAGAATAAAACAGACTAATAAACATTTGGTTAGTTACTGAAATGAAATCAATCTGTTTAAATTTTGAATAAAATATAGATAAGTAATGGTCTGGATTTATTTGAATCCAGAATCTACCCTTCCTTCTATTACTTTCTCTTTCTTCCGGCTCCTTGATGTGATTCGTCTATTTTAAATGGCAGCGCAAAAGTTAGTCAAACCTGTCAACAAGCACTTGGGAATTGTTAGTTTTGTTTGTAAATTTCTTGTGACTTTATACTCCCAAGGCATATTTTAGCGTGTCTGGTATGTTTTTTTAATGAATTTTATTAGTTGTAAGTTTAAAAATTACTATTCAATGTTTCGTGCCCTAAAACATAATTTGGAGAGCTTACACGTACTTTCAAAGGTAATTAAACAAAACATTTAGGCAGTACAAACATTTAGTAGAATATTAATAGTAAGTTTTTATGCACGTTTTCAACACACCTTGAAGCGTTTAAAACTTTGAATTGAAATCCTCGAAATAGGTACTGTTGAGGTTGATGAAATTAACAGAAACACTAGAATATTTTAATCTCTTGAAAAACGAGGGTTAGATGTGGATTTACTATTCTTACATAAGTTGATTTAATAAATTGTCCGAAATTGCTTGCTTTATTTCACTTTAATGTTGGACCAACAACTAGGTATGGACAATTGTTATATAAAAATACACATTTAACAAATTATGCTCTTCATAATCCACTGCTGTGAATTGAATAGCCTGTCTTGTCCAAGTGATATATTTTTCAATTTATTTAAAATATTTAAAATAATATTACAAAGTTAGAAGAAAGGTTTGTTTGTGTAGATACTATTATTTAGATTATTTCTTCATGTAAACTACTTTTATATGACATGAATTTTTCGATAAAATATTTTTTTTTATTTATTTACCTTATTTTTTATAAATTAAACATTAATTAGTAATATATTGGGTATATTATCTTGGTAAACAAACTTGATAACAGTAAGATACTATATTTGTACATAATAATTAAATACATTTTTTGCAAATAAAACAAAAAATTTAATTGACTTGTACAGTCGCCCCAATGTAATTTGTCTGATGCGGGGACAGAGGCGGATTTCTAAATAGAGTAACTAGGCTGTATCCTACGATTTTAGTGGGCGCCAATTTTTTCCGTGGCTCATCAAAACTAAGTATTAATTTTTCCGAATTTCTTATTTCTCAGCTCGGTTCTTGGTACTACAAAGTTTATATTTTTGCAAGCTGCAAGCTACAACTCCTTTTCGGCATCCGCAATGCGTTGGGAAAAATTAGATGTCATGCAGAGATGGATGATGCCTGCAAGGGTTTATTGAAGTCTTGAAAAGATGTTAACGATATTTTGAAATCAATCTCAAATGAAAGTTCAGAGAAGGCGATTACGAAAGGAGAGGCAATAGGATTGATTAAGAAAATTACCAAATTTGTGATTGGTTTTTCGAGTAGTATTCTAAATCGAATCATCCTTCCTCAGGAAGAACAGTCCTTCATTAAAGGCTAAAATCCGTTCTTCTACAGATATTCTTTGGAACTGTTGATAAATAAAGAATACAGAAATACAGAATACAGAAAAAACATACGTATTTAAAATTAAAAATAAATTAATATTTTGTACCCGGCAGCACTCCAGCGGTGCCTACGTTGAGGATTTTGTCCTCATTTGCCTTACAGAAAAGGAAGCAACTCGACATTAATGTAGTAGGTAAAAAATAAACAAAAAGACGCAGATATTGAATTGGTCATCGATTGATACAAATCTTTAATTTAATTTATTTAATCTTCCCGTGAGATCTTCACAGTCTCCGAAGAGGAAGCTAAGGCGTTGATTGGTAAGCATAATAATTACATTACAAGCGAAAATTGTCATTTCGATGAAAGCGACTGATGAAGAACTATTATTCGGTTCTAAGGATGATTTCAAAATAAACATGTTTCTTACAATAATTGTCGATAAATTAATCTCGGAACTGGATCGTCCAAAATGTACGTTTGACATAGTATTCGAGACTTTCTACGTTCTTTTTTAAATTTCGCAAACTCTCTGTTGAGGAAATAAGGAACAAGGTGTTCAAATTATATGTAGTTTATTCACAGAATATTTCAGACGATCTAATTGAAGAAATCTTACATATGCTAGATCTAATGAAAAATAAGCTAGATAATGATATTGTTAAAGGTAAAACCTATGAGGATAAGAGATTAATGAAAAGGTTAAAAAATTGACAGAAAAAAATTAAAGAAGCAGAAATAATAAAAAATATTGTTTATATAATACAGAAAATGAAAGAAATCTTCGTTTGCATCAGTGTAGTGTATGTGAATCATCTCAAGTATATAAATAAATGTAGGTACGCTTGCCCCTGACGTAACGGTTGACTCGCAAGATAGAGAAAATCACTCATAGACAGGCATCGGTAACTGAAACTATGTTTTAGTTTCAAAGAAATAATTCCAGAGGGCGCTGTACACATAATTTACAGAAATCCACAATTGATGGTGGAAAGACTGGGAGTTGGGGGAGGAGTGTCATTTGTGATTGATCGTTGGCATCTATTACCAGTATTTATTGTGATTAATATCATAATATTATCAATAATTATTGTTTAGTTGTTTGAATTTGGGAGTGTCCTGGATCCTAGATGAATAAATAGTAAGTATTTTCTAAATTTTTATTTATTGTATTGTCAACTTGGTCTTGTTCAATTGTATTTTTAATTTTAAATTTGTTTACTTGATCTTGCTGACAATTGTGAGCTTATTTTAAATTTTTGTGGTGATTTTTTGTTTAAAAGTTGAAATATGCCGTATTGTTGTGTGTCGAATTGTTTTGTAAACACTCTGAGAAGACATCGTTTTCCCAAACCCGATTCTAATAATGATTTATTTAAAATTTGGGTATTGGCTGTTCGCAGTCCGTTTTTCAATATTAAAACGGCACAACAAATTCGTAAAAACTATTTAGTATGTGATAAACATTTTGAAGATAAATTTAAAGTTTCTGAAACTCAAAGAGGTCTAATTGTTGAAGCATATCCAACATTATTCCTCTCAGAATCGAAAGTTCTGTGTCTTGATCATGTAACAGATGAACTTCCTTCAACTTCGAATGATATACATTTCGAGCATGTTGATTAGAACAATTTGGTTACATATTCTGAGGCTTCAACTAGTCGTGAAGGTTTGAAACAATCTTCAGAAAAAACTACTTCTACTGTTGGTAAAATTTGCATTTTTCTCTCATTGTAATGTCCCATCATGGTTTTTCTTATTTTTTGTTTTATTTTTTATTCTCTTAGTAAGGCTTAGTATGTTTCAAATTTATAAAATAAGGAGAGTTTTTTGGCAGTTTATATCTGGCATCACAGGTTTCAAGTCAGAATAACTAAGTTAATTGACAAGATATTCTGCCTCACTTTCCCTGCTGCCTAACATATTTGATTTTTATATTGATTTAATTCAGATTGTTACATATAGTGTTTTTTTATTTAATTTTATTACGAACTTTCTTCAAATCGTTTGGAGTGGAACAATTGCATCGTGGAAGCCAAAACAGCCTAATCAGGGAAGTAATAGTCACTTTACCTTTTTTTATTCATGCCTTACTTTCCCTGTTGCCTAACACATTTGATTTTTATATTGATTTATTTCAGATTGTTACTTATACTGTTTTTTGTTTGTTCTAGTATATACTTTCTTCAAGCCGTTTGGAGTGGCAGTATTGCATTGTGGAAGACAAAACAGCCTAGGTAGAAAATAATACTTTTTTATTCATGCCACACTTTCTGTGCTCCCTAACAGATTTGAAGGATTTAGGAAAAGAGGGACCAAGTCACAATTACCAAAATGGAAAGCAAATTTAAATTAAGACTGACTAAATACAAAAAGATGTTACTTTGTATATATGCTGCCTGATTATATTGTAATTTACCACTTAATTTACCAGACAATTGTAATTTTTTATTTTAAATACTGAAAATGCCAAACAAACAGTAGGAAAAGATGCTAAGTCCTTGGATATAATTTCAAATGTACTGTTTTGCATTTGATAATTTGGCTTCTTACATGGAAACATACTGGTATTTTACAAAATAGGGGGGACCAATTCAATTTTGATAAAAAGGTGGCTTAGCCGCTTTTTTCTTCCTGTACCCTTCTTGATTTATAAGTTTATTGATATTTATTTTTTGTTCTAGATAAAACTCTTTAACCTCTGTGGACAATGACTTAACTTTCCAAATAATTAACACGCTACATTTAATTATTCTATTTGTATGTTTTCTTGTTTTAATAAATTAATTTTGTTGATCATGCTTTTTAATTTTTTGTACTAATAAATAATAAAATATTTTAACTTGTAGTCAAGTTAGGATTGGTTCATACTACTCATTTTTTTGCTTTATTGTAACAAATGTAATTTTATTGCTATAATAAACGTAAAAAAGGAGTTAGTATGAACAAATCTTAATTTGACTACCACTTTTAAACTTAATATTGAATGACAATTTTGAATGTTCCCGCGTTTTGTATTAACTAAGTGACCGCGAGATGGCGCCACTTCTGTCCAAATAGTTCAAAGAACGGTCACCCGTCGCTACAATACTGTCTCTAATTTTAACATTGCCGTTTCCATTCTAACAGTAAGTGATCTGTGGTCATAGATGGCATGAACAAGAGTGCGGTACTAAAGAAAACAAGTGTTTTATTTCTAAATATAAATAAATAATAATATGGATTTTTACAAAGATAATAGACAATACAATCAGTATTTTTCATTTTATGGTGAACATTAAATTTAAAGGAAAATTGAAAAACTAATTTTATTAGCCCAGTTAATTTAATAATGTTTTGAGATGGTAAAATAGGATTTTACAAAAATTAACAGTATTTAGTCATCTATTTATTCTGAATTTTGTTATTATTTCTACTACTGTTGACAATGAATATAATAGTAATAGTCTATTTTCTACTAAAAAGTATTTTGTTGTTTTACCATGTACCTTTAACTCTATCTATATTTCTTGTATTTTTTATCATCATTTTCGCATGCCTAATAAGACAAATTAAAATATTCTATACTCTGTTTTTAAACTAAGGGGAGCGATTTGAAAAGTCCTATTTACACAGGGAAAAATAACTAAAAAGTAACTAGATATCATTTTAGCGGTAAATTTGAATTTGTCTTGTATCATTTCAAGAAAAACATTTCAGAACTTTGTTATGAATGCATTGAAGTCAATGTTTTAGATAACCAACGAATAAAGATGATACTAAATTGTGCTCATTCCGTTTTTGATTTACATATATTTATTGTACTTTTATTTTTTCGTTACTTCGTCTAATATCGCATCTCGCACCTGTATGATGCGAAGAGAATCACCCAAGCCAAGCAGCGAATAAAAGTCAGTAAAATGAGTAAAATGTCGCCTAACAAAATACAAAACATTTGTTTACATTTTGAGATTAACATAGAGTTTTAATTCGATATTTTATTCATTGTTTTATAAGTAACTGTATATATACATTTTATAATAACAGAAAAAAAAGGAAATAGTGGGTATTTCAATTTGATGGAAAAATTAGATAAATAGGAATGCCAGTTCTATTTGTTGAAATGATTTAAGCACCTATTATTACCTACCTAACCACCCACCCACCCACAAAACATATTTAGGAGGAACTGTAGTTAAAGAAGAGCTTATTAAAAATTCAGAATTTTGGCAGGTACAAAAAATAATGTTTATTTTTATATTTCTTTATAGGTATAGTTTTATTATTTTATTTGTAATATTTTTTCTCAAAATTAAACTACAAGATTATCATTAGTTGTATGGATTTCCTAATTAATAAAGGTTCTTTCTTCAGGTAAAATGTAGCAAAGTTCTGAAGTATATTATAGGATATGTTTGCAGACAAGTGTTTCGAAATCAAAAAAATCAAATGGACAAGGATCTATACGAATTTTGTCCCCACTAACAAGATGTTATATTCAACGGTGGAAAGTGTAAACTTGTTGGCAACAGATCATTGAATATATGTGGAAGTCTAAGAAAGTGTAATGGTACCAGATTTTATTATAATAATACTGTTTTTTTATCATTCTCCTGTTTTTTTGTAGATAATTGTTGCAATAAATTCCACATTGTGTATCAGTCGTCTTTGGTCTTCTCGAAAACATTTTTTTATACAATATAAAGCAGATGGTTTATTTTTCTGAGACATCCTTTAAGTCTTTTGAATATTAAATGTTTATTTGCAGGTAAGATAATATCTATCTTAATTTTGTATGATCATTTATAGTATAGACAAATAAATAAAAATGATTAAGGCTTTTCATAAAAAAGGTGATTCGTAACTTTGTGTCAGCAAAAGGATTTCCTACACGCAATTTAATATATTTTTTGTATAAACAAATAAAAGGTCTTTAGTGTGATTGCTAGATTATATTTTTATTATATTCAGCAGTACATATTATGTTCCGGAATAAAATTCCATCTTCTGGTGCAGTCACAGCTTTTTAAAATTTAAAAAAACATTTAGGGACATAACAAATACTTTAAAATGATCATGGACAAAACCCATCTTTTTATTTGTGTAGGTACCAGTGGCGGCTAAATAGCTTACAACTAGTTGATTAAATTAAAAGTTTGACAAATCTTTTGCACATTCACAGATTTAATATGTATCAGTGTAGCTATAATCTTTGCAGTCTATTTTATAAACTACATTTAGTTGATTTGTTTTCTTGAGTTTGGGTTTAAAATTTGAAAATAACGTTTTCGTTGTATCCTTTTCGTTTACGAGCAATTTTTACATTATATCTAGAGAACATTTTTGACACTTGTTTGGAAAGTCCTTTTACATACATATATCAATTTAATGTTTAAAAAGGGTGCCGAAACAAATGTTACAGTGATAACACTTTATGATTTTGACTAAGTACCAAGCTATTTATTTAAAATAATAAAAAGGTTATTTTTTTAGGTTTAATATTGACATTTTTCAAGGCCACAAAAACGGAATAAACACCACAAATTATGGACATATTCAGATGGGAATAGCACTTTTAAATATATCCAAAAAATTTTGTAGTTTTAAATGATAATTAACAATCTTGTAAATGGTTTATTTTTAAATAAATAAAATTTACTTGAATATTTAGTTATATTTACATTAGAAATTCATCACTATTTAGTTAAAAAAAATCAGAAGTATATAAATATAACGATTTAACCCAACTTACATGAGTCCAAAAGTGGATGATTTCGGAAATACAGAGTGTTAAAAGTTCAATTTAGTTTTTCATGAATGTTTTTTAATAATTGGTGTATTTTCAAAATGTTTGGCTTGGAGGGGTTGCCGAATTAGGTGTAAAAGTTGATATTGCTTCAGATTTAAATAAATAAAACTACAAAAATTTAAAGCTGCTCTCATTTTTATTGTAAAATTTAAAGGAAGCCCTTTTATAAATCCAGATATCTCAAACACAGCTGCTCAATTCTACTTTTACCACTTATACCTTGCAGAACAAGAATTTTTATTTAAAAGTTAAATACAGCGTGGCTTAAAAAATAATCATTTTAAATGTGGGTAAGGTAGCACCCTTTAAATTTTACAATAAAAATGACAGCAGTTGTAATTTTTGTATACTACAGTGTAGTTTTGTATTTTTTTTTTAAATATAAGTTAGAAAAACAACATATGAATAGTAGTATCTTTATTTTGTAAATTTGCTAAATTTTAATTATTAATAAAGTTGAAAAAAAAACAGGAAAATGCATAAGAAGTGCCTATACAACATAATAAGAGAAAAGACAAAGTAGATCTTGATATTTACATTGAAATAGAAACAAAAAACACAAAGTACTCAATATTTTAATCTACATAAGAAGATTAGTGTTTTTAGCTGCCACCTCATTTATTTGTGCCTCTATAAATTCTATGGGATTTAACTAGCAGTGATATGAGGCAGCCACTGCACAACTTTATTGCTTTCTTTAGCCATTTCATCGACAACATACAAATTATGTGCATCTTTATGTTGTCAAATTAGGTGTAAAAGTTGATCGCTCCATATTTAAATAAATTTAATATTTTTATTTTGTAACCACATCTGTATTTCAGATTTTCTTGATGACAAAGAAATTTTTTCAACTTTTCAACTATGATATATGATACATTTTCCATCACAAACATAGCATCATTAGGAAACTTTGTAAAAAAAGTAGAAAACTAATTCTAAAATACTTCAGATTTCGTCTCTTCATGGCAAATGCATTTTCTACAAAACCTTCAGAATTAGCATGCATAATATTAAAGCATCTTCACTTTCCTGTAAGGATTTTCAGGCTGGTGGATAAACCTTACTATGCCCTTCATCTAAGTAAAAGCTTGGCATGTTTTCTTTTCTACATTGTTTGATGGATTTTAAATCTACAGATATAGCATTCTATCAATACACTTTGACAATTTCTTTTCAAATATCTAAAAAAATATACATAATAAATAAACAGTACATTTGACTGTTCAAAGTTACAACTTACTTATGTTATGTCTCAAGAAAGTATATAAAGATGAATAATATATTTGTGGCAAATCAAAATGTTTCAATTCTTGCAAAATTTTATTCAATCTAGATAATTCATTTTTGAAAAAGAAATCTTGTACTATCTTCGAATAGCATTTAGAACCTCTCATAGAAGTCCTTGTCTTCCATAAATACTTTTTGGACTAGATATTGTTCCATTATTGCAGTATTATTTCAATAATCGGTAAGTAGTTGACTTTGCAATAACTGTAAGAAAAATGTTGAGTAATATTATTTTTAATTTGAAAGTTATAAGTAAAACTTACCGGTGGCTTGAGAAATTTTGGATATAACATCAACAATTTTGGTTTTTGTATTATTATCCAATATCTATTTGTACATATTTATTATTTACTGCTTTTCTGAGAGACCTGAATGGCCTAAATTCATTCGTTTTCGTTGTATTGATGGACTCTGCGAGGAACTGCTATAATAGAATTCGATGTAGAAGGACGCATAATCGTAGAAATTCAATGCAATTGCTTACTAAAGTTTTGTAAAGAACTGTTATTAAAGAAATAAAATAAAAACTAAGTAATAATTTTGAGATATCAAAGCAATAACAAAACTTAATATATAAAATGTCAGAATAGAACTGTCAACAATAACAATTTTCAGCTAAAAAGTAATGTGTGAAACTGACTGTAATCTGACCAATCAGCAGTCTACAGAATTGCCAACTTAACTTCAAATCGCTCCTCTTAATTTAAAAACAGAGTATAGTATAGTGACACATAATTTGAAAATTCTATTTGGAAAAAACAACATTAATTCAAACAGAAAAATGAAAATATAATCCAGTTGTATCAAGATAATCATATTCATAATCGCATAAATTTGTGGCAGACTGTACCTACCTACTTTCAAAATTATCAAATAACAAGGTAGCAACATCATCTCTCGAACTCAACAATCACAATCCCACTTGCAAGCCCATGTGGCTCTCTCGTATTTCCAATTCTCCACGGGGATAAAATTGGGGAAATTGGGGTGGAGTGGTTGGATATCTGTATACCGAAAGCTGGAGAGTGGAGAGCAGAAGTTATTCCGGCTTGATTACACATGTCCGATGAATACCAACAAGACGAGGGACCTACTTGTAAACGGGACTTGGGGCCTTCATTATGGACTTTTTTGACTTGCGATGCTCTCGTGGGAATTTCTTGATTGCATTTCGAATGGAGATGGATTATAAGCTGTGATGATTTGTTTGGTTCATCTCCGAAATGCAAATATTTGTGTATGCATTGTATACGATTTTAGATAGGAATAAGGTAGAGTAGTGTTTCATCTTTTTGTAACTTCCATACGGGGTAAGCTAAAAAATGATTAATAAATTACATCTATCAATATGTTATGTAACTGTGGGAGAAATTGAAAAAATATTCGTAATGCAAACCTTCGGCACTAGATATTATATCGCTGTGCTAGAACAGTAGGTAAAATATAATAATTTAAAAAAATCATAATTGTTAGAAGTTATGGGTAACTCTTATAACGCTATTATTATTAAATAAAAAAAATCAGTGAATTAACGAACAAACTTTTATTTTTTACTTTTACTAATATCCATCGAAGAAATGAATATTTTATTTTACTAAATTAATAAAGTAAGTCAAGTAATATCCTTGACTAAATACAACATAATTTTTATATACAATTCCAACAGCCTCTCTCAAAAATTGAACTCTTATACATAAATTAAATTATGGGAACTGTATATACAATTTGTATAGATATTTAAATATTATAACAGTCACATTATGTACCTAAAACATGTACATTTTTTTTAACGAAAAAATTTTTTATTTCAAATTTAATTTTAATCTTATTTCCGAAAATTTGGTTGTTGATAAACTTTTTGTAAATGCATCAGCAAGTTGAATACCTGGGTTAAGGGTAAGTTTATCAAATTTTGCAGGAATTTTGATATTTATAGGAACATCTGAGGGTATAGAAGTCTGGTATAGTCCTTCCATTATCAATTGCAGAACACAGTTATGTGGGGAATCATCAATATTTAATATATACGCACGGCACTCATGCCAAATTTAGAAACGAAAAATAATGTTTACTCCCCTTATACAATGCGGTAAATATTAAACGAACGGTCAGTCCACGTGTACTTGATATATATGTGTCAAAATCCATCATCTCCATTGTTTACCAATGAAAACATCGAATCGTAAACTTAAATGCACTGTATTGGCCGAAGGTTTACGGAGGGCAGGAGTGTTCGAAAATATTCCTGGAAGACAGTCTGCGATATCAGTGGAGTACTGTCATGCGGTGTGTTTTGTATGTGTGGTTGGTTTAATTTAAATTTATTTTAATAAATATAAATATGGCGTTCTTTAGACCGTGGGCGAATGAAGAAAATGAAATTTCACATTGTAGTGAGATTAAAGACAGGTATGGCTTTAACAATAAGGATTTAGATATACAAACACAACAAGTTATTTTAAATATATTCGAATGTTTAAAAAAGGAAAATATTCAGCAGTCTGATAATGCGATCATAATAAGAATTGCTGAATTAACTAAAGTAAATAAATTTTCCATTTATCGGGTAGTCACAAAAGGGGTTGCTGTGGATCATTCACAAAACCGAAAAATATGTAAAGAAAAACTGAAATCAGTTGACAGAGCTACCCAAGATTTTCTACGAAGGACAATTTATAGTTTATATAAGGAGAACATTGGAAGTTATGCAGCAAAAGGTAGCAGATTTTCCAGGATACACTTATACCAGTTTAGAAACATTGCGTCAAGTTTTGTCAGCATGTGGTTTTAAACACAAAAAATTGAATAAACGGATGGTAATCACCGAATCGTCAAGGATAGTTCAATGGCGACAAGATTATATGCGTCAGATAAAAGAGTACAGAAGTTCTAATAGACACATAATTTATCTAGATGAAACATGGTTTGACAGTCACGATGTAGTAAATTTCGGTTGGGTTGACAGTAGTAAAAATTGCTGTTTGAATGGGCCATGTTCTAAAGGGAAACGTATTATAATAGTACACGCTGGAAGCAAAGACGGTTTCGTGCCTAATGTAAAAATTTGTGGTAAAAAACCACAAAAGATGAAAATTTTTGAGAACTGTTTGCTGTTCCTTTGCAATTTTACATAATTGGTAAAGAAACTATAAAATGTTAAAAAAACTTACCTCACGTTGTAAAAATTACATTTGCTTCTGAAAAAGTTAAAAGTGATGTCGATTATTTTCAATGTATAGTTATTTAAACAAACATAACGATTTTTATCCGTTTTCGTCGCTATTTTGGCAAACTTTACATTGACTTTCACATTTTCAGATACAGTTTGTTTTAATAGGCATGTGTTGGAATTAAAGAGGATTATCATTGGTTGATGTATTATGGTGTTAAATAGTCAGTATAATTTTTAGTTATTTAAATAAAATATAATTAAAAATGTGTGATTCTTGTGAAGGATCGATAAATAATTGCCATTAGATAGGTATATTTTAATTTTTATGGAAACAAAATAAACCTGTGTAAAACTATATACCTAAAACCTATTCAGTTACAAATTTACAGCCATAAAAAAGTAAGTGATGCGCTCACGTTCAAATCCCTCCTGAAGCAAATTTTTTGTTAATTTATTTTATTTTACATATTAGTAAAACTCATAAATTCAAATCTCTGTGTTAATTATTTTTAAAATATATATTTTATCTTAATTACTAAAAGTTATTTTTTTAATTAGGTTTTCTTTAGCCTCTCGTATAAAAATATACCGTACAACTCGATTAAACATTTATCCTACGCCGTCCTGTGCAGACTACGTCTTCTTGCGATATGGCCATTACATCAACTCGTGTTGATTAGTTTATTTTTAAAAATAGAACAAATATTAACATGAACAATAATTGTAAACAAGAACTTTTTTTAATCAAATTATTAAAGAATTAAACTTACCTACCTTTTTCATTTAAATTTTTTCTGAAACATTATTAATATGGTAGATAGAAGATAAATATCACAAAGTTAAATGGATTACCTAACTATAGGAGTTACACTATGATAAATAAATTTTTTTATTAACGATTATTTTAATAATTCCAAATAACTATATGGGTATATCTTTATGTATTTTTTTTTTATTAATATACATATTAATATTTTTTAACCAATATCTTTATGGTCATTTTGTGGCTTTATGGCTCAGGCAGTTAAGAGTGCATCTTTGGATTTCGCTACTGTGATTTAATTCCCAGCAAAAATTATCATATTTATTTTCGAAAATATATGAAAATTAAAAAGCTACATTCTATTCCTAGTTGTTTATTTGTTTTAAATACATTTAATAATAAAATCGATTTTCCTTTTAATACAGACAGCAAAATAATATATTTGACAGCTAATGTATACTCTTATTTATACATGTAAGGAAAATTTGACGGAAGTAAGTATATAATATAAAAATATGAAATAATTAACTACATATATTGTAAGTAGCATTTATTTTAGGTTTTAGGTCTGCAGTATATGTTAAATTATTCCTGAATAAAACTATTTAATCCTAAATATCCTGAAATTAATTTTATTGTGTAAAAACTTCGGTAATTTAAAGTATTTATATTTTTTTTATTATTATTATTATTATTACAATAAGTGCAGAGGACGGTGTCCTATTGTGCCCAGTAAAAAAAGAGCAAATTAATTAACCTAAAAACTATTAAATCAAGAAATTATTTTAAAATAAATCTAAAGACTAAATACAAGTATAGTTACAAAATTAAATTTGAAAATGAGCTACATGCAAATGTAGTTCGAACATTGTTCAGATGGTAAATCCAAAAATATATCATAATTATGAATTGTGAAAAATATGCCTGTCTATATTGTTTTTTTAAATATTGACACTTTGGGAATCTATAATTTCTTGGGGCAGGTTCTTCCAGACTTCGAAGATTCTGTTACTCAGAAAATGTTGTCTCGTTCTTGTTTTGAAGTTTTCTTTCTGAAGTTTTAGCGAATGTCCACGAAGTCGGGAGTCAGTATTTAGAGGAAAAGCTTGATTAAGGTCGCCAAAGTTATGTTTTATTATTCGAAACGACAAAATTAGGTCACCGCGAAGACGAAGGGCCGAGAACCGAGCCCTGTGGAACACCACTTGAGACTGGTCTTTCTAAGGAGAACTCGCTACCAACTCTTACTTTAAAAGATCTGTCGGTTAAAAAATTTAAGATCCAATTATGAAGGTTACCGCGGATGCCTAGATGTTCCAGTTTATAAAGTAGTCGACGTTTTGGGACTGTCAAAAGCCTTAGAAAAATCTAGATAAATGACATCGATAGGCTTTTTATCGTCAATGTATTTCGTCCAATTATTAATACAATGGAGGAGGTTGGTAAGAGTCGATCTTCCTTTAATGAAGCCATGTTGTTGTTGTTGAGGTATAACATTTTCATGGATTAAAAAGGAGGACATTTTTTCCGCAAACAATTGATTCCATAACCTTGCAAATAACTGGCTGATCGGGCGGTAGTTATTGGGATCAAGTTTATTGCCTTTTTTAAATATCGGAGTAACAGATGCAGATTTCCAGGAGGAGGGAAGAGAACCTAGAGTAAAGGATGTATTCATTATTATAGAAAGAGGGTATGATAGAACGCCTGCGCATTTTTTAAAGAAATAAGGTGTTAAGCCGTCAAGGCCAGGGGATGAGTTAGCTTTAATACCTAGTAAATTATTTTTGATTTGGGTTTCAGTAAAAAATATATTTTCAAGTGGAGCTAAATTACGTGTAGTAATAATATGGGGGTGTACATCGTTTGGTGGCTCGATGGTGTAGGCATTGGAGAAAGAGAGCGATAAGATCTCAGCTGTTTCGAAATTGGAGGAGCATAAACTTCCATCAGTCTTTTGAAGAAAAGGAGTGGCCACTTTGGATGAGAGAGAAGAACGGATGTATCTAAAGATTTTTTTAGTGTTGTCACTGTTAGCGATTGATTCTTCGTAAGACAGATGCCGCTTGAGCTGGTTGGAAAATCTTCTGTGGCAGATGAAATCGTCGTTATCTTGTGTGTTTTTATAACTTCTCCATAGATTGCGTTTATGTTTTATCATTTCTAGTAGTTCCCAAGTGATCCAGGGTTTTAATTTGTTGCGATAAACTCTACGTTTAATAGTGTTTTTTGAGAGAATTTGTGTAGTGATGTTGTGAAATTTGTTCCACATAGATGAACAATCATTAGAGGTCAGCAGTAAGTTATCCCAATCAGTAATTTCAAGCGAATGATCAACTTTAGTGAAGTCAATGATTTCTAACGTTGAGAAATGTTCTTCCGATTTAGGAGATGGTAGCTTGAATTGTACGTGTGCCGTTATTACTGCGTGATCTGATTTTCCAATAGGAGTACTAACTTCTAGGGAGGACAATAATTGTGTGTCATTTGTAAAGAGAAGGTCGAGTGTTGAAGCATCATTATTGATTCGGAAGCGTGTTGGTTCAAGAATCAGTTGAGATAAGTTGGAATTTTGAACAAAGTTCATAAAAAGATTTTTAGAGTTGTTGCCGTTGGGGACATTCATAATGGGCCAGGAAATATCAGGAAAATTGAAGTCTTCAAAAATAACTGTGTTATCAAGAACGGATAGATCTTCAAGTTTTAATAGCAGCGTAATGGTGTCGTTCAAAAGAGTGTCACCGGGTCGGTAAATACATGCAAGATGTACAGAAGTTAAATGTTTAGTAATTTTTATACATATTACATCTATATTAGATATTTTTATGTGTACAGGAGATATAGAAAAATTATTTACAATGTTTTTTGATAAATAAATGCAAACGCCACCACCAATTCGGTTTTCTCGGTCGCTGCGAAAGATTGTGTATCCGTCGATATCAACTAGTGAGTCGGGAGTTGAGGCATTTAACCAGGTTTCACTGACAATAATAGGACATAAATTAGTGTACAAGAGAAACCAGTCAACGAGATAGGATGGAGAAAGCTATCATTGGCGAAATGTAACAATTTTGGGCAGTCCGTTGACATATTTGATGGTTAGATTATCTTCGCCATTGTTTGTTCGGGTTTCTAGTTCCTTACGTTAAGTCCAGGAGGTATTGCTGTTGCATGGGAGTCTTATCGTCTATTATAGTAATCACGTTGGTGTTTGCATTTTCCAATAGTTTTTCTTGTTTTTTAAAACAAATTTGGCATCTGATTCAGAGGACATAACAACTTTCAGCATTCTGGGTAAGCGTTGCTGCGGTTTTCCTACACGGAAAAATGTTACTGGTTCTTCTTGAAATCCAATAATATCAAGTGACTCCCTGATTTTAATTTTGTCGTTTTCTTTGTTGGTGTGACTGTCTCCGGTGCTTTCAGGTAATCCCCTGATAATTTGTAAGCACTTGTTTTATTTTAGGATTATTTAAATACTGATCAAAGTCTCAACCGTATTACCAATTCTTGGTTGACCTTTACAAATCATTTTACAACGTTAATTTTCAGTTATTAAATATACTAAAAAATATGATCATTTCAAAACCATAATGTATTGAATATTGAAATATAATCGTAATATAAATGATTTCTTCTTTATTATAAATTCAGTCATCACAAACTGAAACTTCCAATATCCAATCCCTTTTATATGTCATGTGTGTGTATTTTCTGTATGGATGCCTGTACGACTAAATTAACTTTTTGAATTCCCGGAAAGATGCATGTGATTAGGGGTTTTGTGGGATTGTCAGTAGAATATGCGGTTTTAAGAACTTCAAAGGAAAGACATATGTATTAAAAATCTAATTTAGAAATCGAGTGCAGGTTCTTTGGAAGAGAGATTTTTATTAAATTGAAAGATTACATAACTTTAGAATATACCTAATCAATATAGAATTGGATATTTTTAATATCTGAATTACTTTTAACGAATGGAGAAACTAAACTGTCTTAATGTATAAAAAAATCGTCCAAATAGTTTCTTTTAAAAAGTATTTTTGAAAAACAAAGAAATATTGAAAAAAAAAATAGACTCTGCTTATTTCCTTTTACAAAATATTTACTGTAATATCTACAACTATGCAAAATGGAATATCGTGTCGTATTACTTTGAATTGAGCTTCTAAACTGTGTAAAAATATAAAGTGTAACGATTTTATTTTTGTATATTTATATTTATTATTTTAACATTGTTTTTTTAAAAGAAGTCTAAATTTATCAGTCCCAAATTGACTTTTCGATCACTCCTCGTAGCGCAGGTGATAATACGAGAATATAATGTGTTATGTGAGACTTTTCATTTTAATTTCAGCTGTGTTCAGGCCGTTGGAGTCTCTGCCGGTCGGCGTAGCCAGGTATGGGTTGATATTTTCTGGTAAAACAGATAGGTACGATTAAAGTAAATACTGAATTTTGTATAAATTATTGTGTTCTTGCATCGATGATGCTCCTTTAAATGTAGAATTAACCTCCCCACAACTAAAGCAATCTATGTTTCTTTATCCAGTTGATGGAAACGAAATTATTCTACACATACAAAGTTTAAAAACAAATAGTGCTCCAGGTTTAGATTGTTTTACAGCTAAACTTGTGAAGAGAATCCATTCTCACATTTAAGCTCCACTAGTACACATAATAAATTTGATTTTTATCCTAGGCAAGGTTGCCAGGTCTAGTGAAATTTCACTAGATCTAGTGAATTTTAAACCAATCTAGTGATTTAGTGAAAACTTTCGTTAAATACCCTATTTCTAGTGATTTTTTTTAAATTGAATTGATTTCAAAAATGTTGGGAATGGAGTGTTAATACACTGTGACCTAAAAGATATATTGTGTCCCCTTGTATCCCTAATGCAGCAATGAAATGTCTCAATGCCTATAACGACCCTACCAATCCTATCTTCTCAAGGAAGTATAGGATTTGGAGTGGCTTCAAGTTGGGCAAATCTCTCTCTTCTATTTGATATGCTCTTAGAGTTCTGGAGTCTATACATTCGGTTAGAATGTAAATGGAGGTTTCGTCCTCCTTCTCACGGAATCTGCACTTGTAATTTTATTTACCAAAAATTCTAACAAAGTATTTTAATGTTTTAAATTAAAAATTCAAAAGGAACACACATATGGAAATAAAACAAACAATCAGGTTATTACTCCAGACAATTGCTTACATTGTAGGGAATTCAAGGTAGAACGTAGGCATTCTAACAACTATCACGTACATTTTGGGTTTATATAGAGAGCCGAGACCATAGGAAAAGGGACTTCGAGTGAGGACTTAGGTCCAGACTCTCGCAGAAGGCGAGATCTCTCGTTTTCGGACGTTGTCTCAAAGTAATGTGTAGAGTAAACTTTTTGTGCAGCCATTGTGTAATATAGGTAAATATATTTAACTTATTTTTAAAGTGTTTTGTTTGAGATAATTAATTGATTTACATATAAATGCCAATTTTACATTTTTCGTCCCGAGTATTGTATTTATCTTATACATATTTTATATTATTATATAGTTAAATTTTCCAGTACTATTTTTAATTGTCCAAACTATATAATTGAATAGAAAGTTTATCTAGTTGTCACTATCCTCTACTACTCTTAGTTTACTAAGTTGTCCTTTTAGAAAAGTAGACTAGAAAAGATAAAAGTTAAAAGCATCTACGGAAATAATGTCATGATGATCTACCTTGGTAACAGAGGTAGTGATGTGACAATCCGTATAGCTGTTTCAACTGTGCTCACTCTGCGTTCATTGTGACTGTCTTGAGAGGACTGACTGTTATTTTAACATATTGCATTCCAATATTATTTAAACATATCAATTTTGTTGGAAGATATGAATATTTGGATTAAGGGAAGATAAGGGGACAATACGTTTTTGCTTCTGAAAAGTACATAAGTCCATTTATTTGTAAACAATATAATGTAGTATATTTTATAATATTTCTCTTAAATACATACTAGTTTTACGTAACATATAACATTACACAACTTAAAATGCGGTCTAACAGTATGCAGTTTATTCAATGTTTTATAAAGAAAGTATCTCGTATACTTTAAACCCAGCAAAGTATCCCATGTTTTCTATTTGATAGATACTTTTTGGATATTACTACGTTAATATAGGTACACAAATATAAAAAAAATCTAGTGATTTTTCATTCGATCTAGTAATTTTTTTGACATATTTCTAGTGATTTTTGATTTTTCGACCTAGCAACCTTGATCCTAGGTCAAGTGCCAGATGAGCTTAAACTATCAGTAGTAACACCTCTTCACAAACAAAATAATAAAAGCTTTATTACAAACTACAGACCCATCAGGCTGATTAGTACAATCGCCAAAATATTTAAAAAATGTGTAGAAAAAGGCTTTATGAGCATCTCTCTAAAAATAAGATTTTGTGTGAAAAACAGTACGGTTTTATCCCCGGTGTTAGTACCGACGAGGCAATATATGACCTTATAAATGTAATAAAAACGAATCTAGATGATGGTAAAAAGTGTTTAGCTGTACTTCTCGATCTTGCAAAAGCTTTTGACACGGTTTTTGAACAATATAGAGGCATCGTATTAGATTTATTCTCAAGTTATCTATTCAACAGAAAACAACGATTTATAAGAAAGTTCTACGAACTTAGAAAATACATGAATCACGGGCTGCTACTAATAATTTACCGATCATTAGTGGAATCTATAATCAGGTACGGTATTTTGGTATAGGAGGGTTTATATAGTAATGCAATCCAACCACTAACTGTAATTCAAAATTATATATTAAAGATAATATACAGACAAAAGGTACTCCACTTCACTTTTATATAACGGTAACATTTTAAACGTTAAATTTTAAATGTTAAATTGTTATATTTTCACACATTATGAATCTTTTACTATAAAAACCCCAGCCTAAAACTAAATGTATTTCATGAACATAATACAGGTAAAGGAAATTATTATAGGACCCTTTTTATTAATAGGGATGCTAGCCAAAGATTTGTAACAAGAATGGCACCAAAAATCTACAACTCTCTTCTCTTGCAAGTCAAAAATATCAAAACCATCAAACATTTTTCGAGAGAATGTAAAAAGTTTCTTGGAAGTAATTACGAGTTGTTCATGACAATATTATAACTGTTGTCTTTTGCCGTGTGTCAAAATCATCTCCATCGGTTTAGATACCTAATATATTTTATGTGTTGCGTAATTTTAAATATGTTGTTATATTTTGCAGTTTTTAATGTGTTTTGAATGTTAATCTTATTAAAATACCATATACAGCTTAGTACTCTTGTTACTGTTATTCAAATTCATGTATAAATGTATGCATATTGTAAAAATATGCGTATAAGCTAATATTATTTTGTCTTTAGCACATACAGGTGCGTGCACCTAGGTGCTATATTTTAATTTCAGTTTACTTATATTTTATTTAACATGAAAAAATGTGAATATGAATTTTATATTGAAAAAATTTATTACAAAATCCAAACAGTTTGTTCAGTTGCGTGGCAGAGTACCTAATAACTTTTAAGCAACAATAAAAAATAATTAACGGTAAGATTTCAGTTTTGCCGGACATTATAAACATTTCAGTTGTTCATCTTCTATCCCAGTATGTCATTAAATGTTTTAATTCTTGCGAATTCAAGGTTCCGCGGTATAAACCCCACCGTTGGCAGGGATTTTTTATTTTATTTATTTATTTAAAAATAATTCTGATGCATATGTGTGGGTTCTAATTAACAGTGCTGATCCTAAAGTGGCTAATGGCCCAAGTGATCAAAACCATAGACACTAATAAAAAAAATATTGGTTGACATATTAAATGAAATTACACTTTGACTTAAAGACTATGGCTATCTTTAAAGGTAACTAGGCGACTAGTATTTGAGTGTCTTTTCGAACTTACAGGTATAGCTTTGGGAGTAAACACATATTAATAGAATTAATAACACAGCCACACAAAAAAACAATTTTTTCGGGTCTAGGGATCAGACCGTGTTTTCGATATGTTTTTGGAGTCGCTGAATTCGAATCAGGAGTCCATTTTACACTATTACGTTTTTGCTATAACCTCAAAAAACAATAATTGAGGCTTTTCAGCACTTTTTAATGCATATTAGCCTGTAACTCAAACTTTAAACACAAAAGCCAAACTGTTAACTCCTAAACATAACCATATAACCCCATAAACTCATAAACTTATAAACCCATAATGCCATTATCCCACAAACTTAAAAAACGCCATAATTCACAGCCACACAAAAACGTTTTTTTTTTCGGGTCTGAGGATCAGACCATGTTTTCTATATGTTTTTGAGGTCGCCAAATTCGAATCTGGCGTTCGATTAGCCTTATCAAGACAGTGTACTGACTCTTTTTTTCATTTATTCTTAGCCCCATTTTTCCTGCCGTGTCTAATAACTGTTCTGTTATATTTTTAAGTTCTTTTTGGCTTCTTGCTAACAGTACGACATCAGAGTTCCATATCTGTTTATTCCGCTGTTTCTGATGACTACTTCAAGGGTTAAGTTAAAAAGAAGGGTGAGTAATGGGTCTTCCTGCCTAAGACCGTTTTGGACTTCAAAGTCTTCGGTTTCCTCACCTCCTACTCTTACTACACATCTTGTACATTCGTCAATTTTACAAGTTTAAAAGGTATTTTTAGTTCTTTTGAAGCATTTACCAATTTTCGTCGATTTACTGTATCATATTCGCTTTTAAAGTCAATAAACATAATATGGGTCGGTATTTCGTATTCGTAGCAACATATGAGTACCTGTTTCAAAATAAAGATTTGCTCAGTCGTTGACCTGCCTTTTCTAAAGCCGCATTGGTACTCTTCCAGAATTTTTTCTCCTTCTACTGCTATTCTTCTTTTTATTAACGTGGCTAGTATCTTATATGTAACGTCCAGCAAAGCTATACCTCGATAGTTTTCACCGTCTGCTGGGTCCCCTTTCTTATATATTGGCAGTATTACTGCTTTCCTCCAATTTAGTGGCAATTCTTCCGCTTTCCACATTTATTTGATTAGTTATATTATTTCTGTTATTAGTTGTTGTCTTTCATATTTTAGGTTCTCTTCAGTAATTTTGTTTGACCCGGTACTTTTATTATTCTTCATATTTGAAATAATTTCTAATATCTCTTCTTCTGTGGGTTCCTCAGCGGTGTTCATAGGGTTTTCATTTGCTTATTGTTCTTCTTCTTCTTCTTCTTCTTCTTCTTCTTCTTCTTCTTCTTCTTCTTCTTCTTCTTCTTCTTCTTCTTCTTCTTCTTCTTCTTCTTCTACTACTACTCTCTGCCGTTCAGGTTCATCGTTTAGTATTTTTTGGAAGTATTGTTTCCATCTTTGCATTAGCTCGCTTTTTCCCCCTATTAAATTTTCCTTGATGTAAATATTTTTTGGCGAGTGTTTTTTTTTGTATACCTTTTACATCGTTATAGAAGTGTTTAATTTCATTTTTTTTTTGTAATTTTCTTGTATTTCTGCAATTTTTTTCTTGGTGACGCCTTTTCTTATTTCTGTACATTTTTTTAACAGCCTCTCTTTGTTCTATATATTTTTTTCCGTCTGTATCGTTCCCTGTTTGTAGGTATTTTTCTTTCAGTTTGTGTTTTTTTTTTAATTTCTTCATCGCATTCGTTATCTAACCATTCCTTTCTTTTCTACGTTTTTTCTTATTAATACTTTTCTCAATTGATGTTTTTATGGCGTTCTTTATGTTTTTCCATTTCTTCTCTACTATATTGGCCATGTTTAAAACTAGTGTATTGTTTAGACTTTTTTCTATGTCTGCTCTATATCTCCTTAATACCTCGTTTACTTGTAATTCTTCCATGTTATACTTTGTGTTTATATTTCTATAGAAGATGTTTTTTACTAAGTTGCGTTCCGTTCCTCAATGAGAAAGTGGTCTGTCTATTTGATTTGTCTTTGTGGTACCTGGTATGATCCATGTTCCTTTATGAATATCTTTCCTTTTGAAGTGTGTGCTCATGGCCAAATTTATTAATCTTATACCGTTATTATTGCTTATATTGCTTTTGCTTTCACCTCTCGTAATATTTGTGTAAATTTCTTCTTTGCTAACTTTTGCGTTTGCATCTCCTAGAATTATTTTTAGAGACTTTTGGGAATGTACTTTCTAGTTCTTCGTAGAATTCATCTTTTGTTTCCTCATCCTTTTCTTCAGTTGGCGCGTGGAAGTTAATTGGTAATTATATTATTTATTTAATAATTTATTAGTGTTAGGTTCTAAACCTAAGAACTATACCAAATTTCTTATATTTTCCTTAATTTTTTGTTTTATATATAAGGTAAAAATATTTCTAATTCATATGATATGAAAGAGGGTGTGGAGGGCGGAGAATTTTGCCCGCACACAGGCGGCAGCTACCCTAGGAACGGACATGTTCTGTAACATCTATTTCAATATGCAGAGCAGCAAAAATAAACAACATCGTCGCAAAAATATCGTATTACGTGTAAAAATAGCAAAACTCGAAAAATCACAAAATTAGCGATAACTCGAAAATATTACAGAATCGGACAGGTGTTCATATAAATTTTTTTATTGCAAATCACCTCTTGATTTAATTTTATCCATGATTTTTGTTGTTTCCCTTTTTCTGATATTTATTAAACTTGAAGTTACCGTACCTTGTTATACCAATTAGGTAATATTAAGCGTAATCACCATATATTTTAATCATTTTCTTTATTAAAAATTTGCATTCAACGGGCCTCAAGAAAAATACAAAGTCAACGCAGAACGTCTACAAGAGCGACATAGTGAGTAAATTTTGCTTTTTCAGAGTAAATCATAATAAAATATACAGGGTGAGGCACCGAAAACGAAACAGATCGCATATTTTGAAGACACATTTTTTTGTGGGAAAATGCAAAAAGAGGTCGATTTTTATTTTAAAGGGGACATCTTTCGATCATATCCTCAACTATCCTACATCCCTCCCCACCTCTCTGTCACTATTACCAATGAAATTTAAATAGGGAAAGTGTGACACATCATTGAAAAGGTAATTTTATAAGGAATTTGACTGTGTGACATGCGACAGTTCAAATAAGCGTATTGTCATGTGAAAGCCAAATTTAATGCATAATTACCTTTGGAATAAAATTGAACTTACTACGCCTATGTTTTCGTAAAATAAAAATATAGGTTTTTATTTCCATAACTACCAGGTATGTTTTTTAGTTTAGCGTCATTGATACTTCAAGTCTATTAGCGAGTAAAACATAAAAATTGTTTATTCTATTCAGGAGAGAGTAGAAGTTGTTGAATGTTATTTAAAAAATAACGAATGCACTAACACTGCTTGTACAATTTTCAATGAGCGACACCCAAACAAACAGGTTAAACGTAAGTACGTTTTGGAACTTATTTCAAAATTTCGATAAACAGGATCTGTACAAAATGAAAAACGGCAGATTCAAAATCCAGTAAGAAACGAGCCGTAGAGGTAGCCGTTTTAGGACAAGTTGTTGAAGATCCAACTCTTAGTACAAGAAAGCTTGCAGAATTATCTGGAGTAAGTGACCGTACCGTCAGGAGAATTTTGAAAGCCAACAAATTTCATCTCTATAAAATTTATTTAGTTCGTGTGTAGTGAATTGACCTTTATTATGTTTGAATGTTCAATTGTTTAATATTGATTTATATGACACTGTTAATTTAGTTGAATAAAGCCTTATATTTTCGGGTTAAACCTCAATTTCACTACAATTTATTCAACTATAGAGAGGTTTGATATCGATCCGGTATCAAACACTGACTCCGCCACAACTTCTCACTGGATACACTGGAAGACAACTTTCAAAAATTTCCTTAAAGCCTCGTCAACTAGCTCCACTGGAGAAAACCAGCAACCTGAACCTCTGTCAGATGCAACTAAGCATCAACTCCTGGTAAATCACCTTTCTGCAACTGTTTTTAATCATATAAAAGACGCCGAGACATATGATTCCGCTATTTCGAGACTAGACGCTATTTTTATAAAACCAAAGAATGAAACGTATGCACGCCATCAACTGGCCAAGCGTGAAAAACAGCCTGGTGAAACGATTGACCAATTTATACAATCATTAAAACTTCTGGCCAAGGAATGTGGGTTCAAAGCAGTATCTGCCGAACAAAATGAACAAGACTGTATAAGAGATGCATTTATTGCTGGTTTGACATCGAGCTCCATACGACAGAGACTTATAGAAAGCAGTTCACTCCAGCTTGATGAAGCGCACCAACAAGCCAGAGCACTAGAGTTTGCAGAGTTCACAACAGCGCCTTTGCAAGTGAATTAAACGCCTTTCCTTCGAACAATTTAAATGCATTACCATCTACATCAAAATATTCTTGCTACTTTTGCGGTAACAAACTGCACGTTCGCAGAAAATGCCCAGCCTTTAATATAGTATGTCTATCATGTGGCAAGAAAGGCCACTTCGCAAAAATCTGTCGAAGTAAACCTACCGTATCCGCAATTACCAAAGGAGAACAACCTGAAAGTGAACTCGGAACATTGTTATTTATTGACTATAGTAGATGAATTTTCAAGATTTCCCTTTGCATACCCTTGCCCAGATTTAAGCTCAAAAACAGTCATCAACTGTTTGGTTGCTCTTTTCTCTGTTTTCGGTTTACCCAGCTATGTCCACTCCGACCGAGGGGCATCTTTCTTATCAAGCGAAGTCCAGCAATTTTTAAGGGAGAGAGGGGTGGCTACGAGCTTTACAACACCATACAATCCAAAAGGTAACGGGCAAACAGAAAGATACAATGGAATCATATTCAAGTCTGTTCAATTGGCCTTAAGAACGAGGAATTGGGACTTGAAATACTGGGAACTGGTACTGAAGCAAGCTTTACATTCTATCAGGTCGCTGTTATGCACGGCAACAAACGAGACCCTGCATGAGAGGATGTTTGCAAACAGAAGATCTGCGAATGGCCAGTCAGTACCAGCATGGCTTCAACCAGGCCCCATATTAGTGAAACGTCTCGTCCGACAAAGTAAATATGACCCCATAGAGGATGAGGCTGAACTTCTTCAACCTTATCCGTTTTACTCACTGGTTCGCTTACAGAACGGCAGAGAAGTTACCATTTCAAATAGGTATCTAGCCCCAACCCAACATAAAGAGATAAATGTAGATAGTAGTAAGGTAGTAGAGAAGATAGTAATTTGCAAGTAGACAACCCTTTAACTGAAATGCCAACTATCCCGCAATTCATCCAACCGTCATTGCGAAACTTCCGAACAGTCCGAAGACCAATGCCAAGGGTTACGTCGTTCTGAAAGAACCCGTTCTAGACCCAAGTACCTAGGCGATTATTTTTAAACATGGAAAGAATGTAGTGAATTGACCTTTATTATGTTTGAATGTTCAATTGTTTAATGTTATTGATTTATGTGACACTGTCAATTTAGTTGAATAAAGCCTTATATTTTCGGGTTAAACCTCAATTTCACTACATCGTGAACTTAACGAAGACGATTTTGATCGCCGCTTGCAATTTTGTGAAATCATGAACGAGCATGCTATACAAGATGCACATTTTCTTTATAACATTTGTTTTTCAGATGAATGCAGTTTTTATGTTAACGGGACTGTCAATCGACATAATTGTTGATACTGGTCAGATTTCAATACAAGAGTATTTCATGGAACGCATACTCAACACCCAGAAAAGTTAAACGTTTGGGCTGGAATATTTGGCGATCGTATTGTTGGTCCATTATTTTTACCAGGTACTTTAACTGGGGATATATATTTCGAATTACTCGAAAACACCGTTGATCCAGTGTTAACAGACATAATAGAAAACGATAACCGATACCTTGAAGATCACCTAATCTTTCAACAGGACGGGGCTCCTCCACATTTTGCTGCAACGGTTCGTCAGTACTTAAATGAAAACTTTCCTAGACATTGGATTGGACGAAGAGGATTTATTGAATGGCCCCCACGATCTCCTGATCTGTCCCCCTTAGATAACATTTAATGGGGATATCTGAAAAGTAAAATATACGCCACTCAGCCAGGTTCCTTAGAAGAGTTACAAGAACGTATTATTACCGAATGTCGTCAAATAACTCCAGAAATGCTCCAAAACGTCAGACAAAGATTTGAGAATAATTTAAATTCGTGTATGGAAGTTAATGGACAACACTTTGAGCATTTACTTTGAAGTAATTTAGTTTTTAATTATGGGAGTTGTCCAAAATTTTTCAATTTATATTTTATGTTAATTTTTTTATTATTTTTTTTTATTTTTATTATGAATTGTCTATTAAATGAGTTTTACTTTCAAACGAAGTATCATTATTTAAAATACGGAAACATTTCCCGCAAGATGGTGCCAAAATCAAAAGTTGCGTAATAAACTGTAACACACTCAAATTCCTTATAAAATTACCTTTTCAATGATGTGTCACACTTTACTTTCTCTATTTCAATTTCATTGGTAATAGTGACAGAGGGGTGGGGAGGGATGTAGGATAGTTGAGGATATGATCAAAATATGTCCCCTTTGATATAAAAATCGACCTCTTTTTGTATTTTCTCAAAAAAAAAATGTGTCTTCAAGATATGCGATCTGTTTCGTTTTCGGTGCCTCACCCTGTGTATTGTTTTACTATTAATAATAAATTAAAGTGGTACTTACCTTAAAATTCTTAATCTCTACCACTAAATTAGTCTTTTGTTTGGCTGCATAAAATGTTTTAACAAAATACTTTGAAAAGCAAAACTATCACTATTCTTTTCTTCTCTCTTCTATATAATTTTTTCTAAGAAAATTTTATTTTTTTTATATGTATTGCTGGCTTTGATTACTAAATTCAAAACAGTTTGTTACATATTATTTTTTTAATTCAATTATTTTGTGAGAGGGGAAGGTATAGGAAATAAAACAAGTTTCATAGACAATGGTTATACTTATTACGTCTTAAAACTTTGTAATCCCATTGTATTACATATATAAAAAGCCGTCAAAAGCTCGATCATTTCATATATTATATTGATATCAAATTTTTCACGCATATAAAATCATCTCCACATACTCAATACAACCTGCTCGACATCACCCAATCCCCGACAGCATAAAAAGAAATTCAACTTCATAAAAATCAAAACAATTTTTCCAACATTTATCTCTCAAAAAACTAAACTAAATAGCTTTTCTGTACACGTAGATTTTTAAAACTTTCAGAGATCGGGCGGTGTCAACCAAGCGTTTAGCCTAAAGATACAAATAGATAATTTACAAATCTAAGGGGTTCACTGAAGGTCCTGAAAATCCAAGTTTTGAACCTTCAATAAACTGTACGGAAGTCTCCTGGCATTTTAACAAATCATTTCCTTCTGAATAGGTACTCTAGTAGTTTCAATAAATACATTGTTTTTAAAATCGAGTAAATTTGATGAAATACTCTGAGTAAAGTTGCGTAGCGCGACTCTTTATTTGGTATTAATCCTGTTTATGGCACATATTGCTTCTGAGTTACCTGCGGTGCGCAACTTTAATCTGAAAAAGTATTGACATGGCCGCGATTTTGCTCCGAACAAGGCAAATTGTCATTTATTGCTCAAATTATTCTAAATTTTGAGACAGTCAGACAGTTGGTCGCAAATTTAACTAATGCACGTTTTCCATTGTTTTGCCAAACAATGCATTATTTTCGAATTAAAATAAAGTTGTTACAAAGAAAGTAAATAAAAAAAAGAAAAGTTATCAATATCTTGTTTTTCTAATGGGATTTCTTGTAGAAAAGTTCTTGAGATTAACAATCTAACCTATTTTATTATTTTTAACTACAGCATGGATTAATGTTTTAAAATTAAAATGAATTTTTGTGAAAAAGTAAACTTCAATAAAACATGATGATAAACGTAGAAGTTGCTTTAAATTATTATAATTATATAATAAGGGAAATAAATAGAACGGGTAAACAATATAGTGTTATAAACATGTATTATAAGAAAAACACGGACAGAAAGTAAAAAAAAAGGAAAATAGTAAAAAAATACAAGTAAGACTAGCGATCAAAATGGGGCATTGAAGAAAGTGTTCAAATTATGACTGGTTTTATAATAATATTGGTTTGTGAAATTATAATAAGACGAAGACAACGAAAGTTTTGAATACCGTCATTATGTAGAACGGTCGAAAACAAGGTTCTAAGGAAATACAAGAACTGATAGAATATCAAACGAATTAAACGAATTGATTGTTCAAAAAGACCGTGAAGAAAATAGGAAAATGAGTAAATAAAAATTCGCAGTCGCCGAACATATTCACTAACATCATTTAGAGGAGAAAAATTGTAAAGAAATATTTGAACAACTTTTTGTTAACTATGTATCTGAATATGAACTGTAGAGAATTCTTAAAGAACCTAGTATTATATTACAATTATTACAATAAGCTAGGTAGACATATGATTAGAATGGAAGAGGTTGTCAAAAAGAGCATTTAGAGAGAATAGTGAATAAGCTGGGAAGACGAAATATAAGAAGAATCTAGGAATACGAATATAAAAGTTAGACTTCCAAGTAGAATTTAAAGGCCATTCCAATGGCTACTGAAAAAAGAAAAAGAAATTGAATATTTTGATGCCTTTTGTAATGTACGAGTAGACTTTATATGATGAATTACTTTCCCTGTAACAATCCTCTCGATAATTTGAAATTATATTTAAAAATATGACAGGTTATTGGAGTTTCAGCTTTTTATTTCATTATTAAATCCTTCAATTAGCATAATCCAATTCGAAACAAACGTAATATCTGTCACAACAATGCGACCAGAACATAATTTTTTGTTATTTCCAAACGCGTAAAATAATTGATAGATTCGTATTTCCAGTACGAATAAATTTTATAAATTTGCAACCAAACGTCCATAAAACTGTCAACGGCTTTATGCTCCAATATTATTCGACAAATTTAATATTGGCCGATTCGAAACAAATTCGGGCGCATCTCGCAAAACGGAAAACAGAACGAAACTAAAAATACAATAAAACTCTGATGATATTGCTCAATTGCTAAACTCTGATTTAATTATCAATAATAATCGTAATGATAATAATAATCCGGTTCGGGATAGGGGAGCAGCATTTGTACTCATTCAGTAATCACCATATGATTTGTAGCGTTCTCGGACCCTCGACGGAACCCATTAAACATATTGAAAATTAAAATTTATGTTTATTAGTTGTGTGTTCGGTTAGCAGATTTATGTTCGGCTAAACGTGGCTTCGGGTTGTTAAATTTAGATGAGATGTACCCAGTGACACGAGGTTTTGCGAGAGAAATATCCAATCACTGATAAATCAAACATGTTTGTTGTTATCATAGCTTAATTTAACAGAAACCATTTGTCTAATCTTTAGGAACAAACATGTTTTGTATTTTAAAGGTTGAGATACAAGTTTTATGCAATAAAAAGTATACAGATTTTTTAAATTAGAATTTATTAATATCAAAGTTATGAAAGATAAAATACTGGACTTTCTAGATGTAGCTCAGGCTTACGACCTACAACTAATAAAAATCACATAAATAGGTATATGTTTTAAGAAAAAAATAATAATGGCAATAATAAATGCAGTTTGGTATGTAAGGAACTCAGACCTTCATAGAGATCTGATGATGCCTGCAATAAGTTATATTTAATATTGAGTATAAAGTTTCAAAAAGTTTTCATTGATTTTTGGTGTCATGGCTAGGGCTGGACGAATACAATATAAGAAATAATTGATAATTGATCATTTAAAATATTTGATTACTTTGGTTTAATCGATGTTATCGATTATTTTCAATTATTCAATTGATCGGTTATTTTATATTAACTGATTATTCGATTATTTAATTAACCAATTGTTTTTAATGAATCGATTATTTTTGCTTCATCGATTGTTTTCAATTAATGGAGAGATCGATTATTTTTCAATTAACAGCTAAAAGTTGTATTGTTTGAAACGAGTATGATATTAATAATAATAATAACTACATTTTATACAAACCAAAATTAAAAGAAACAATTTAAAGAAGGTTTAAATATGTTTTAACATTTACACTATAATTTTGTTATTTTAAAAGCAAGCTAATGTGATTGTGGTGTTTCGATTATAAATTGTTCCTCAAAAAAAATAACTTTAATTTTTACATAATTTTCAAAGAAAGTTCTTACATACAACACATTTTTTATTAGTTTGACAGAAAATCAATTTTTTTTGTATATTCTTTAAAATCGATTATTTCAATTAATCGAATCAAAATGGAATATATTTATTTATAAATAATCGGTTAATTTAAAATAGTTCATTAATTGAAAATAATCGAACATAATCAACTAATTAGAATAATTGAATAATCGGAAATAATCTAAAAAAAAATCAATTCTCAACTTTTGTAAAAAAAATGGGATATTCGATTATTTAAAAAACTTCCATCAAAAAAAAGATTATTTTGATAAACTCAGTAAATACTAAGAAAAGGATATTTTATTTTACAAAATTACCATTTAAAACCTTCATGATTTAAAATATTACTGTTTATTAACATTTAATCAAACTTGTGTTAATTATTTTATCCCTTACAGGCCACTGGCTACAATTGTGACTTACTTATAATTTAGGTACATAAGGTTCAGAATACGCTTGTGATTGGGAACCCTCAAATTCTACAGATGAATTTCAAAATTCTGAAAAAGAATCTGAATCAGACGACAGCAGTGTTGACGAAACGCCTTCTCTTGCTGATACTGCCACACAAGAAAAGGGTAAAAGGCAAAGGCTAATTGGACTTGGATACATGGATTATTTAAAATAAGAGACCCTCTTGAAGAAACTTTAAATGAGCCACAAGAAGTTTTGTCACATGCACAATATTTTCAGCGGTACTTGGGTGATGAATTTTACGAACTGGGTGCTTTACGCGCTAGCCAATACTATTTTAACAAAAATGGAAAACCTTTACAACCTTCTTTGTTGCCTATTTTGGGCTGTGTGAAATATCCAAGACAGGATATATTGGATAGCCAACTTCAGATTGCCTCTCATTGTCGATACATTACCTAGTGATCGGTTTTTCTTGCTTCGTTCTAACTTTCATATAGAAGATGAAAACAGGGCTTCAAAAGAGGACAAAAAAGTAATTGGCTTTGGAAAATAATACAGCCTATGATAATTTATGTCAGAAATAGATGCCAGCAACTCAAAAGATCTCAAAACGGAACTTATTCAATTGATGAGCAAATGATTCCTTTTTTAGATCGTTGTGCGTTTAAACAATATGTCAAGAATAAGCCGAGACCTGCTGGCCTTAAAAATTTTGTTCTGACGACTTCTAAAGGAGTTGTATTAGATTTTGAAATATACCAGGGGAATAGAACTCCATTTCAACACAAAGCCCATGGACTTGGACCGGCTGTAATTCTACATTTTGCTCACAAGTTACCAAAGAAAAGTCATCTATTTTTCGATAGGTATTTTAACTCAGTGGGGCTAATGGAGCAGCTAAATCATATAGAAATCCACGGTACTGGCACTATAATGAAAAACAGGCTTCAAGTAAGCTACGATTTCATTCCCGATAAAAGAATGGCAAGAGGTGATTCGCAGTCAGTTATTAGAAGTGACAATAATCCCATGGTACTGACAAAGTGGATGGATAATAAGGCGGTTCTTATGTTGTCCACTTCTTTTGGAACTACACCAGAAACCACTCTGAAACGCTGGAACAAAATTGAAAAAGAGTTTGTTGAAGTCAGCTGCCCTAACGTCATTTATACCTAGAATTAAAAAATGGGAGGAGTGGATGTCTGTGATCAAATGATAGAGTATTACAGAACTTTCTTCAAGACGCGAAAATGGCCGTTTAAAGTCATATTACATTTGTTTGATCTCTCTTTAGTAAATAGTTGAAGACTGCAAATCAAACTATTTTCAAAGAAAGGATATCAGGGATTTTTTGACATTTCGTATAGCAGTTGGCGAGTTTTTAATTGGGGGCACAAGAAAGAGGAGGAATCAGTTTGAGGAAATAACTGATTTAGAAAATAATAAAACAAAGAGACGAGAAGCATAAGAAGAAAATAATAATTCCAGCTACCCTTCCTGGTACTGACAAACGTTATGATGGATATGAACACAGGCCAGTAAATGATGAATTAAAACATCCCCTTCGTTGCAGACTACAATCTTGTACTAGCAGAATAAGAATACGTTGTAGCAAGTGCAATGTTTACGTATGTTTAGCTAAGGATAAAAATTGTTTTGTCAATTTTCATAGGTCTCAATAGGACTATTATTACATTTTAAATTACATTTTCATAAATTTTACATTGGATACCTTTGTTTACTTTAATAAAAACTTTTTTATTAAATACTATTATTTAATTAGTATAGTCCTGCAATACACAATTGTGACATACTCACAGTTGTGAGGAAAAGTGATATAGACCCAAAAGGTACAATTGTTGCCATTTTTTTTTTGTAAAAATAATGGTTGGAAAAATTTGAAAAAAAATTAGTGACTTTTTATGACTTCTGATAAGAGAAAACAATAAAATATATTGTGTTTGACTTATTATTGCACACTCAGGTCTGTAAGGGTTATTCTGACTTTAAAAATTAATTTCTTGACTGATAATATACACAATTTATTGCTTAAAACTAAAATGTTAATTGTATCATAACCGTTAACTTTAACTTTCGCTTTCACAAAAATCAACTGTGGTTTAATTAAAATTTTTACTGGAGCCCCTTCAGGTCAGAAACAATCTTAATCTAGTAAAATTAAAATAATTTTTGAAAGTCCATTTTTGATTTTTATTTTATTATATAATTTTATATATGCTCGATGCTCAATTCGGTTATTTTGACCCTGTCATTTTCGCTTAACATTATTCAAATGTTTACAAATCCCAAAATATCATCAAAAATGATTTATTCCTAAAAATTATAATACCTGCAGATATAAAAGTTATTTCATTCACTTAAAAGTCGCAGAATTTTAGTTCAACCCCGAAAATATCGTCCAAACATTTTAATTGATAGTTTGATTAAAAATCTGAAAAGGGGAATTAAAAGTAATTTTTTCGCCTGCTGGCTGATTTCATAAGTTACGGACCATAAAATCAAACATATTTTTAATATATTTTAATGCCAAAATGGATAACATTTGAAAAAAATCTGGTATGTACATTTTAATTTTCAGATATGATTTAAATTCTAATATGAAAATTACTAGCTGGGTCATTCATTAAATCAAAGTTTACACATCAGTAAAATATACTTGAAGGCATGCGGGCCTTAAAATCTGTGTATTCGTCCTAAAATTTAATCTCTCCAGGAAATTGATAAAACCTAATAAATCATTGAAAAGTAGTTTCAAAGCCTGTAGACTTGTCTTGTGCCTTCTGGTTCATAAAATCTAAATTTAAGCCCGGCAATTTTGCCCGTAAATATGAAAATATTTTAATTAAAATTCATTAAATATGATGTACAGTAACATTTTAATAATAAAAGATATTTTATGGTCCACACAACTACTTTATGGTCTTAAATTTCGAAAAACAAATATGTTTGTCGTGATGAATTAAAATGTGTTTAACATCCTGATTATTTTCTGGCCTGCAGATAGATTTTATTGCCTGTTTATTTTGTGTAAAAAAGTGTTTAATTTTCAACGTTTGTTCATTTGGGTTCACCTTTGGTCCACTGGCTGCCCTGAGTAAGAAAAACAACAGCGACATCATATCGATAAAACAATGACTTATGCCTCGCTCTGCTAAAGTAATACCGGCTCTAAAACTAAAAAAGGACCATAGAGCGGGCAATGCAGAGCGCAGGTTCGGTCCCCTGCTCCCCCTCCAAACCTTTCCGCGCTACTACAGTACGCTATAAACATACATAAACTACCTTCTCAACTTTCAACTTTCCAATAATAATAATAAATTGATCCCTGGGAGGATGTTGCCACCATCAAAAAAATTGGTTTGTTCTTATAAATTGATTAATCTTGGATATAGTAAATTTTGTTTATATTGCCAGTTCATTATTCGTTAAAATGATCTTTATCCGAAATTGTATTAACTTTTAAACAGTTAGATCGGAAATATTGATAGTAGTCACATAAAAATACCACATATTCATTTAAAACAATAAAAGTTCATGAGTAATTTGAAAGAATTGTAAGGGTACAATTACTCAAGTATTATTCAATAACCCTACAATGCGCAATGTATTAAATTTGAAACAACCTATTATTTTCTTTATATATTTTGTATCAAATTTAGGACGTCTTTATGTTTACCGTATGGAACAATATCCAATGCGCCATTTTAGTTTCGGTATATACGATTGAAAACATTCAGTATTGTTTACCACCTGCTTGTGTAAACAACGCAGCACATTATAGTGTGAATTTATTCGTGTTTTGTTACAAATATTAGTGTTTTATCAGGATCTATTTAGTAAAGGTGATATTTCATTAATAAAACAGCATGCCGTTGTTTAACTTCTTTTATTTTTTATATAATTGGCTTTATATTTGAATGTACTAAATTTGAGACATAGCGGGTTTGACTGAAAAATTTTGGATGTATCAGATTTGCTCAAAATATATTATCTTTTACTCTATAATTTTTGAATTTTGGTTTCAGAAAATGCATTGGTCAAGGGAAAACCTAACCCAAGCCGAATTAAAGCAATATATTGAATACTTGTCAGAGAGTGAAGACGAATTTGACTCTGATTTGGAAGAAAATGAAGAGGAATTCACTTTAGGAAATGTAAATGAATTAGAAATCCAGGATCTTCCCATTGAGTTTGATGATGGATTTTTATTGGAAAGTGAACAACGAGAAATCAATGATGAAGATGCAAACAATAATGAAGCTGATGTTGGCAAAGAAAAATTTGAAGAAGAAGAAGATGCAGTTGAGACTAATAATGTTGATGCTAAAACTAATTATGCGAAAGAGATAGAGAAAAATAATTAAAAAAAAACTTTCCAACGTTAGGTGGAAAAATGGAAATTTATTTTTGAACGACGATGCTAAAGCTTTCAAAGGCAGTGAAGTACTTGGTAGTAGTATTATGGAACTTGGAACACCTTTTGCTTTTTTCAAATACTTTTTCACCGATCAATTGTTGCAAAAAATAATTGATGAGTCAAATTTGTACTTGGTTCAGAAGGATCCCAATAAGACAACAACAATCACAATTACTGACCTTCAGAAGTATTTAGGCATATGTATATATAGGTCTATCGTACATATGCCTAACGTAAGATCATTTTGGAGTCCTCGATTGGGATTTTCTCAAATTAAAGAAGCAATGAGTCAAAAGCGTTTTGAAGCAATGCGAATGGCAGTACACTTTAACGACAATTTGAATATGTTGCCCAGAGAAAATGATAATCATGACAGGCTTTATAAATTTAGATCTGTTATTGACGCACTGTGCTCAAAATTTCAAAGTATTCCATTGGAGCAGCAATTGTCAGTAGACGAACAATTATGTGCAACAAAGGCTAGGGATCACTTGAAGCAATATATGCCCGAAAAACCTCATAAGTGGGGGTACAAACTGTTTGTTCTGTGTGGAGTTAGTGGGTTCTCTTATAACTTTGAAATATATACAGGCTCAGAAAACCCACCGAAATTTAGATTACCTGATGAACCAGATTTAGGAGCTACGTCAAATACTGTTGTACGTTTATGTAGAGTTGTTCCAAATAACCTAAATTATGTTGTTTACTTTGATAACTACTACACATCTCTTCCACTTATGTCATTTTTGACATCCAAAGATACATTCGCATTGGGTACAGAAAGAGAAAATCGTGTTCCTAATTGCAAATTGTCTTTTAATGATGTAATGAAAAAAGTGACCGAGGGAGTTCTTGGGAGTATGTATGCAATTTTGATGGTGTGGATATAACCTCCATCGCTTGGAAAGACAATAAAAACGTTTCCTTGTTATGTACCGTTACTGGAGAGCTCCAGAAAGAAACAGTAAAGCGTTTCGACAAAAAACAAAAGAAGACAGTTGAAGTTCAATGTCCAAACCTTGTTTTTGAATATAATAGGCACATGTGAGGTGTGGACCTTTTGGACAGCCTTATTGGTCGCTATAAAATTATGCGAACAAAAAAATGGTACATGAGGCTCTTCTACTATTTGCTAGATATGACTTTGGTAAATGCTTGGCTGCTTTATAAAAGAGCTGCGACTCAAAGAAATGAGAAGAAAATACTAAAGTTAGCGGAATTTAGGGCATAAATTGCTGACTGCCTTTGCAAAATCGGTACAGAACGGACATCAAAAAAAGGAAGGCCATCCGATGTAGAAAACGAAATTAGTCAGAAAAGAAACGCTCCGCTACAACTTCCTACATTCTACCGAAGGACGTTAGAATGGATGGGCAATCTCATTGGCCTATGTATACCGAAGCCAGACAGCGGTGCAAGTTTCCCACATGTAAATACTGCTCCCAAGTGCAGCAAATGTGGAGTGTATTTGTGTCTAAATAAGAATAACAATTGTTCTGTGCAATTTCATAAAAATTAATATAATTAAATTAGTAAAAACACACATTGTCTCAAATTTAATACAACCGGTTTTTTCTAATTAAACAAAAACAAATGTGGTTTAGAATTTTTTTAATATTTTTTAGGGCATAAAATTATTTTTTTTTCACTAAAAAAAATTGCGCATTGTAGGGTTAAATACAAATGCAGGGAATTTACTGCTAGTTTTAAATTTAAAACATTTTTTAAGTACTTGACGTTTTAAGGTGAAATCTTATTTATATTTGCACATTTATAATTTTATCCTTGTGCTCTTCATATTATATCGGTGAAGTTTTAATTATTTCTGTAAGAGGTTGCTTTAATCCTACATCTTATGAAAGTAAAGGGAATTTAGTTTTTAATATTCTTATGTTTCTGGAAATATAGATAGATTAATCTATTTTTATTGTATGGACGATCTAAGTAAAATTTAAAGATATTATGAAGGTGTATAAACTGTATAATTATAATTGAGTAAAAGACTGTTAAAGTTTTTCTAAACAGTGTAGATCGTATTTAAAAATATGTAAATCACTCTATCCTTCACTTGCTTCTTAATAGTTTTAGACACATAGTTCAATATACGACAAACCAAGAGATATTTATAACATTTAAGGATAAAATTTGGAGGAATATATTGTCATATGTAAATGTCAGGCCCATAAATTTTGGTGAGATTCAATCAAAGACTTAAGTTTCTGATAGTATTATTACTGGACCTTCTAGTTTGTTAACAGTTAAATATACATGGTTTCATGGATGACTGGTTTTTATATCTGGTGAATTTTTCGTAAAAATTTTATCACATGCTTTAAATTTGTTTCAAGAATGGTTTTTTTCGACACTCTGTTCTAATAAGTATAAAATGATTAAACAACCAATTTTTTTGAATATTTTCATTTCTTCTACCTCCCGGGGATCGTAATGATAATATGTTTAATGAAAAATTGCGAGGGAGCAACTTTAGCGGATAACTTCTATAATTGCCGCCAAAATATCAGCTCCTCATCAAAAGACTACAACACCGAAAACATGGTTAATTTGTTAATTAATTAATTAATTAATAATTATAGGTGTTAATAATATGAAAAATTTGTACTCTGATAGGAAAAATCGGCCAATGGTATTCAGAAAACGGTTCTGAACGGAATAACGATCAACATTTTTACTAAAACAAAAACCTAGAGCATTCGCTATTTGTTTTTTTAAATGTCTTTAGTTCACCAATACTTTTTATTTTCGAGCCATTCTATTTTTAGAATTTGCAAACCGCTACTCATTTTCAAAAGTTTTAAACACGCTCACCTTTGTAAGATGGAACTTTCCAACCTTTCAAACCTTCTTGATGCCCTAGACAATGGATGTATATTTACACAGACCTCTCCAAGGCATTTAACAAGGTATAATCTATTATTATCCAAATAAAATCATTGGGATCTTCATCAAATTCTATATAACTTGGATGAATTCTTACCTCAACGAAATAGTCACTTGAAATGTTCTTCAAGGTGTACAACTGGTACCTTCAATAAAAATATTATGATATAATGGTTTGCAATTCCTAATATAGAAACCTAAATTAATATTTTAAAAATTGAACGATATATTTAATAAATCACTTTTTTTTCTAAAATTCTCTTTGAATATTTAACATTAAGCAGAGCCATTATAAACTTTTTTTATAAATATTCGTATTGGTTTACTAAAGATGAATAGTTTAATAATATAAGAAAAATGTACCTATTTAAATATTCCTAGACCAAATTTACATCTGAGTTAGCTAAGCAGGTAAATTTGTTTGCCATTAAAACTCACATAGTCCAACAGAATCATACGTGTTCCAGCGGTCAACATAATGAGGTTGAAATCATATATTTCCAGTTATTTTTAACTTTATTGGATTTATTAATTTCAAAATCACTTTTATCATGCAAAACTTTTCAGCAGTGATGATATTATTATTAAAAAAAAAACTAAGTTAACACATAAAGAAAATCACGGCAAATGAATTACTTTGCAACTCATCTGAATTATAATTATATATGTGCACATTTCATTCAAAATAAACAATAAGTGTTCATTGGGTGGTTGATTTTTTCTGAATTCCATGACCACAAAACGCAAAAGCAAGGAAAGCCAACCAATCACGAGACAAAAAAATAATAAATCACGACCACGTTCCTTAATTCTACAATCTTAAATTCTATCATTACGTAAAATCGTTATACAATTTTTTGCCATATAAAATATTTTCGTTCCATTTTTTTTGTAAATTTTCCAATTGAGATTTTATAAAAAATTTATCACCAATTTTGTCCCTAAAAATACGCAATATTTGTGATCACACTTTGAACGGAACCGCTCTCTAGCAAGTTTCTCTTTTTTTATTGAGCCAATTAGAAAAAATATTTATGAAATTTGGGCGGTTCCTAAATTCTAAAGCTAATTTTTATGTATAAAAATATATATCACAAAATTCATTAATCAATTTCTTTTTTCGGTTTCGCCAATTTCCAAATGTACAATTTTGATCATTTTCGAAAAGACGGTCATTCAAGGAATCACTGATCAAAAATTAATAATTACAAACCAAAAAAGTGCTGGTACGCTTTAAAAACAAGAGTGGTACTCACTGGGCTAATATAAAAGCAAAAGTTCTTATGCGCAACATTTAAAATGTTCACAGAGCATTAGGAAATATATCATATGATAATAAAATCGAGAAAAGAATGAACCAGCAAAGGAGTATCCTCACTTAAGGGCAGAGCCATAAATTTTTCCAATGAAGTATTTTAAAATGAAAGAATCAAAAAGAAGGTAAAACATAAATGGAAAACTAAATAATAAACAAATAAAGATTTGTAAAACAAGAGGACATGATCTTTTACAAAAATTGAATTTAATTCAGTACATTTTTAGGAATATGATGAGTTAAAACCTCAAGAACAGGGGAATTGAAACAGTTTTATAAAGAATAATGATGATAATAATAATAATAATAATATATTACTTTACATCTTAAAGGAGATAATTGTATCTTTTAGGATTAAATAAAATTAACGGGTAGGGTAGCCATGTGTGAGTACAAGTAATAAATAATTTGCAAGATAGGAAGGACTTATTTTCCTACCACTTTCCTACGAGATTAGGTAAAAGCTTTCAGTATGTTGGAGCTTTGTGTGATTCCAACATTTGAGAATAAAAACATTGCTAAATTATTTTGAGACAGAAAAAAATGGTTCTAGTGTTAATAATGCAGCTGCTACCAAAATTGCTAGCAATGAAGTTGCAACAGATCTCAATTTGGTAATCTGTACCAAATAATTTAATAGAATGAAATTTTAATTTTCGTCAGTGATTTTCTGTATATCGACCGCTAATTTGACGCTTTCTCGTGATTGGTGGCTGGCTACGAAAACAGCTAGCGACGAAAGCATGACACACACAGTTACATATCATTATCTACTTGCAGCCAAGCTACTCTAAATTACATATAGTGGTGCTCTACGATACGACCCTTACCCTGATTGCGCCTCGTGTGTAATATTGTGCTTCGACAGCCTTATCAAAATTTAAATAGCGACAACTCGACTCCAGAATTTTCTCGATTTATTATTGCTTTATATTATTTCAGTTCTTAGTTGTAATGTAATATTTTTTAAATCGTTGTTAAAATCGTTAACTGTATTTCAAGTTTAAAAGTTTCATTAAATTATGATCAGAATACTGTTAAGTTAAGCCATTAAATATTAAAAACTAGTTATTAATACATTTAAATATTTTGAAAAAAATAAATTCTGTATGGATGCAAAATTTTTTATGTGAGATTAAGTACATGAATTTTGTTTAACGAACTCTGATTCCTGAATAGTATAGACGAGTACTTTTAGTTAACAAGTAAAATGAGCACTGCTATAGTTTTAAACCAAGTCGAAACTATTTGGAAAAATTTAGAAAACAAGTAAACTTAGAAACAATAAATAGAAGCTACTGTAGATAAAAGTAAACATCAGTTTTTTATAAAAAATATTCTATAAAAAGTATAGACAGCTAAATTTAAGTTTATTTTTACTGAATTTGATTATAACATGTTGATGAACACTTTTAATTGACACCATTTATTTATCTTCAAGCAGGTAGTAGGTGTGTACACACTGGTTGATCAGAAGTTGGGGTGGAATGAAAATCGTGTTTTTAACTCTGTAGAAACTGATTTATATTTATAAAAATGTTTGAAATTTAAAATTAAGTTAATTTTTAGATTTTAAACATATATGTCAACCTCAACAATTAGTTTTTTTTAAACTCTTGCGTTGGTAGAATACTCAACTTTCGTTCTACGTCAATTCATTTGTCATTTGTCTATGTTATTTGACTTTTGCTGTTCATTGGTAGAAATTAAGAAGTTATAATCTTGATTTCTTTTTCCTTTCGGAGAAAAGCAAAATCCTGATACTTGGATTCACTCCACTACCTACACGTGCTGAGGAAGAATCCCGATAACTTATTTGGCTTAAGTGGCCTGAGATGATTGACCAATTGTTGGGTTAAATTTAAAAACTTTTTCCTTGTCCTTGTGGAGGTCATTTCAAACTTCAAACATTTCCTTAGTCTGCTTATCTGTTCTTCTATTTTTGAACGAGTAAATTGTGACTTTTGTTTTTTGTATAGTTTGCTGTACCTGCTAATAATCTTTTTAAAGTCCTGATAATGACGTAATAGCTGAGATATTCCTAATGCTTGCATACTAATATGGAATATATTGCTTTAAAAAACATATTTTATGGGACCAACTAAGTTACACTGAAGTTAATCTTGAAAAATATATTATGTAATAATTTTAAAATTATGAAAATATTATGAACCAAATGAATGAACTGTTAACCAAGGCATGGAAGATTAAAATTATAGTAGCACTAAATGACCATGATCAGGATAAGTGACATTTTTTTTTATTATTGCTCTGATTTAATTTCTCTGTTATATTGATAATTTAATTGGAAAGAAAGTAATTGATCATTGAAATATTTGCAGTCTTATTTTGAGGTTGAAAAAACTCTATTTGGTCGAGTTGCGCTTTAAGTAGAGGACGCTGGACCGGCTAAAAAATTGAATCAATTTAAAATTCCCACGGAAATCGTAGACGAATGAGTCGAGCTCTGGCAGCCACCGATTGGTCCTCGCACCAGCTTGGGGTGCCGCGCCTCTTTTCAAAACGATTACACCTAGAAATTCGTATTTTAAATTTTTAATTCTTGTAAAAAACGACTACGCACTAGACTTACGAATAAATCGACATATATTATTGTTAATACCAATTCGAAAAAAATCTTTAAATGATTTTTCTCTTTCACTTAGTTTCTGTTTTATCTTTTACCGAATTCGAATTTATGTACACTTTTCTTTCAAGAAAAAGACACGAACGATTGATTCTCCACAATTATCATTACAAAATATTTAGACCGTGAGTTAGGCCACGATAACAAAGAAGCTGTACTTTTTGTCTCTTTCTACATCCTAGAGTCTGATTAGAGCAAAGCGGGTGGGGTGCATGCAGGAAGTAGAGTGCCTCTTGCCGAAATAACATGTTCAACTTAGGTTTCGTATATTTATAAATTAAAATCCCCAGAAATATAACTAAACCACTGTCATAACACTTTAAATTATTTTACGAATAATCTATAGGGCCTAAATCGAAATCAAAAATAATTGGAGTTTATCTTATAAATTCTCACTTGCTCAAATTCTAGAGCTTCGGAAATAAATATGAAAATATAGATTGATTTATCGAGAATTCTAGAGTACTAACCAGTTTCGTCGTACGCTGAATAATGAGTTCAATGGGTTAAGCTTGGCCAAGTCAGCTGTGCTGGATTTATTTTGGAAGGAATATAAGGCTCAGGGTACTGAAGTTACCCAGTCTCCTACCAGACAGTCATATGTGATAAGGAAAGAAAGGAAATGGAGCATTTTTCATATATTCTTGTGACATTAAAAACATGATGTCTTTAATATTAGGTACTAGTAAATGTATGTTGTTTGTTGTTTGATTCTGGGTAACCATGATACAATATATGGACGACTATAAAAAAAAATTTAAAACTCGTGATTTTTATTTGAAACGGGCGTTTTGTCATATGACATTTTTATGAAATAATGAGTTTATTTCTTTCATTACAATATTTAATTATAGCGACTCGAAAAATTTTGATTATGGTAGGTTACACCAGAACTCTACAACTTAAGGTAAAGGAGACTTGATGTTGAATAGTTTAATGTTTGTTTCTCTGAATTTTAAGAAATAAATACAAGGAGGCTTCTTGAATAGTTGTTATAAAAACGTATAAAACGAAGAGTGGTTGTAGAAATATCACAAGGAATCCCACATAAACCCATCGAAATGAAACTGGCACTCTACAGACTACTACTAAAGGATTATACTTAAAGGATAACGCTAGGCTATACGTTACTGAAGCTCGCTCACACTCGCGCAACATTATATCAAGTCGGTCGACAAGTTAGATCCAAAAAACACAAAATTAAAGCTTTGGCTAAAAAACGGAGATAGGAATTACTTTACCCTCAACAATAGATTATATGTTTAATATTTTATTATATAAAATTTGCAAAAGTAACGAACGGTTTGTACTTGAAGCAATTACCTAGGTCCGCCACATTCATCGTCAGAAAACAACATTCATCTTGTGAAACAACTGTAGCACCCATTTTTAGTACAACGGTACCAATTTCGGGTCTATATATTTGATTTAATTTTGTCTCTCTATCAGCAAAATCAGGAATCAAATAAATGTTTAGAAAATTGATTTGGAAAGATTTATCATCACTAATAAATTTGTAGAAAACTGTTTTTATATAAAAAGAAACATTTTAATATAATCTATACTTGATTCGAGACTGCTGATCACCAGACAAATTTTTAAATGGACCTACATCTGTCAGCAACATTTCACATTACATTTTAATTTTTCTCCGAAAACTATATTATCTGCTATTAGCAGCTACTATAATGTTACCAACAGAATATAGGCACATTATAGTCTTTAATCTTTCAATTTTCTTAAAAAAGTTTTGAGGTATTTGCGGATAACTGAGCGGCTGAGTAGTACTTTGTACGTCCGTTTCTTGAAAAGGCTACGGGTGCATCGAATCTATCTTAGATGCAGTCATCGGTTTTATGTCAAGGTAATAATTGACAGGTGCGCTCAAAATTGACGGTTTAACTTTAATGTTAATGAGTAGCAATACAATGAAATCGTAAAAGATAGCTTAAAGCATGTGATTTCAGATGGTGTGAAAATAGGTGTATCTTCAGGATTGGAAGCACTAAGCAGATATAAAATTATTAGGGATAATCAAGAAGAAAAGAATAAGTAAATGCAAAATAAACAAACTTGAAAATAAATTCAATGGATTCATAATCGCGTGGTTACTGCAACTATAAAAATTTAACCAGGATACCCAAAAAGGTAGACTATGTACTATGATACTGATTAAGATACCAAAAGAAGAAAGTTGGGGGCTACCACGTGGGATTTAACAAACGGTAATAGTTGGTACATCACATAAACATGAATGTAGCTGCAAAAACTGTATTGACTGCAAATGGAGATTTAGAAAAGATTAAGTTTGGAGTAATTAAACTAGGAGAGTCAGAAACGGAACTGGAAGCAAATAAATGGCTCACTATTTTAAACAATGGCAAATTGATGGCTTAGCATTGAAAACTACTCCATACGGAATAAGTGCCGTGTACGTAACCGCCATTAGAGGCATGCCGAAGAGAACTTAATTGAATGGGTAATTATTTTTGCTTGCTTGTTTTTAATAAACAAATGGCCAATATAAAATTAATTATTATACCTTTAAAACTAACACAAAGAACATATATAGAGAAGTTGCCTATAGAGATGAAAGACGGCTAAAAAAATACTAAAATAAACATCTAAAAACTTAATATAAAAATTTAACTAAACACTAAAAAGTGCCATATTAGAATTAAAAGTATAAAAAAATATAAATCTTCCAAATTGTTACCTTGATTTGGAGTGTGACTGAATTTAAGATAACAACGTGTGCAATGATGATGTGGCAGTGTGCTATTCTCTGCAGGGAGACCGACCGTCCCTGAACCGTAAGTCACGTGACGAAGACGTGGACCAATCGAACAACATCCTCCGTACACATACGAAAATCGTTTGAATAAATAAAGGTCATGTTAACGCAAACGCGGATGATTTGTCACGCCAAATCAAAAGTTTACTTGAAGCGACTAGAATTTTGCAATCAAATAATTTAAACTGGAATAATCGACTACTTAAAATGTCTAAATATATTTTTAATAATTCTTTGGCTCGATAATTAAGTAAAAATTGCGCCATATACGGGCAAAAATTTCGCTTCCAACAAACATTACGTGTACAAATTAGTTTTCCTTGATACCAACATAATAGACTATAATATAAAAGAAGAATATATATTTGACATAACCTGAAAAATATTACGCCTATTATACGGTAGAATAAAGTAAACTAACTCACATTTAAAAATAGAAGAAAACGTCGCTAAAATTGATTAAGGTTCCAAGTAAAATCCGCTAGCATTGCTATGTTACCGACGGCGAAGATTTTATCTGATTTTCGGAAATTCTTTCCCAGCTTATGAACTGTCAAATTGACGTTTATAGTTTAGCCAAAGATTATAAGGGTAGTTTCTTAGAAAAGCAGTAGAGTTGCACGTTGCTGGACAAAGGTGGTAAAACACTGTTGGTCTCGATAATAAGTAATTGAGATTAAGATGCTCATGACAGAGAAAGTAATGAGATAATGATAATTATGATAGTAGTATTGGCTGTAGCCTTTCTGGGATTGACAATTATAATTTATTTTCCATTTATAACGTTTTTATACGAGCCATTTACAATTCAGGAGTAAAATCATGAAAATCAGTTTATTTTGGTTTTATTCGTATCAAGTGAAAAATAAAATTAATAACCATTGTAAACAAAAATAAAAATGGAGTAGTCAACAAATTAAGTGGCTTTAGTTTCTAATATTCCAAGTGAGTCCTTATAAAACCTAATAAACAATGATGTCTGTATATGTTTAGGATAATAGCCATTTGTATATTAAGAGCGAAGAGTGCTACTTTGCCGCTTGAGATAGAAAGTTGCAATCTGTCAAAAGCGGCAACGAACTTTTCGCTCAAAATGCACACTAGATTTTTTTACGATAACATTATTTTAAGAAATAGATATAAAACTGAAAATTTGTCATAATGAGTGTATAATGTGTTGCCTATATCTAAGTTAATAGTTGATAATCATAGTCAATGTTAACCTTAGATAATAATTCAAAAAACATCAAACTAAATACAAATAAATTGATAATCATTTATTAAAAAGAAATATTATTATATTATAGCTAATTTAAATTAGGCAATAACAAAGCTCTCAAGTTTTCCACTCGGTGATGTATTTTCAAGCATGAATAATATTAATAATATATAAGTTGAAATTTAAGACTCCAGTTGTATTTTTTACTTGACAAAAGATAAAATAAACTGTGTTTTACACGATTACATTTCTGACAGGTTATAAATGAACTGCCATTATTTGCCGTAAATGCATTAGCGATTCTAGCAGATTTTTACTCATATTCTAAACAATTTTAGCCATTTTTTTAAAGTTAAAACACCTTACAGTTATTCCAGTTAATAGATTTGTAAGGCCTTGTATTTAAAGTGTAACAAGAGATTTTAGATGATTTCAAATGAATATATTAACGTGTAGAATGATTATAATCCTAAAGTTTAAAATAGGATGATTTGGATGAATCTGTTAGTCAGCTCAGTTTTATCCGATTGCTGCTATAGTTCAATGGTTGGATTAAATTATTGTTTGTTGGAAGTTGATGCGATAAGGGCGCAACAATGTGTGTAGAACTAAATTTTGTGTTAAGGTCCATGATGCCGTCACGCGTCCATGCCCTCGAACCCATCACAATGACATTGACATTAACGATTAACAGGAAACTTTCACACTCCAGTCATACACGCCTCCTCTTTGGGCGCCTCTCACACCTATCACTAATTATTGGGACACAGCAATTTATGTTATTTTTTATTAATATACTGTTTACTTACAATAATTAAGTAAGATCCGTAAAAAACCAACACAGGTGCAAAGTCTAACATTAAAAATGTACCTAAAAACACAAAAGAGGGATTGCTTTCTTATAGATTTATCGTCAGCGTCTCTAAAATCCTGACGTAGACCTACTTTTGCGTCCAAAAATTCGAGTTAAACTTAAAAAAGATAACGTTATAATCACAATCTTCAATTTTTCTTTATATAAAAGACTCATGTTCTGAATATAAATTCACTAAAAACTAACAAACATATACAATAAACTAATAACATAACGGTTTTATATAGTACAGATATCTAAGGAAAGGGTCCACACGCATTTTAGTCGCCTAAAATGCCAACCCACCCAAAAATAAATGCGATAAAAAAAGTCCAAGTATAAATTCACGATGCCATTCAACATCATTACTTTAATTTTTGTACCTGTACAATGTGTCACATATACGAATGTAGAGCAAGGTTGAATATACAGATTAGGTTTAATGGAATAAAAAGATAAAAGGATAAATGGATAAACCAAATTAACGAAATTTAAAAGGATAAAGGAAAGACAATAGATGAGATCAAAACATTGGCAAAATACAGATAGGCCTAGAAAGAATGGGTATAGCAGGACAAGGAATCATTTACAGACGGCCTGAAAATACAAAAGGAATCCAAGAAGAAATAGAAGGAAACTCTAAAAACAGTCTTAGAGGTCGATAGATAAAACGTTATAGGCAATAAATAACTAAAATGGTTCTAATTATTTCATACATATTTCATACAATTCCGATTTAACCTAATCTATATATTTAACTATACGAGATCCCCATGCTCTCTTCTTATATTGGACACATTGCGAATTCTCCAAATTCAACTATTGCTCTTTTTTTAATTTTTCATCATTCAAACGTCACTTCACAAATAAAATATATTTTTTATTAATGGTGATAAATGTTAACAATATAAAATACACCTATACAGAAATTAGATGTAAAAATTAACATCCACCTCATACAATTTCGTTTCCAAAATACCGACGCTGTACCAATGACATCGTAAACCTATCCGTGAACAATAAAAATGCAACAACATAACAAAGAAAACTAAAGGTTAGTCTACCGACATCGAGTCGCAGGCCCGCCAATTCGCGCCACAGCAGTCCCAGATCGAGGTCCATAGGATTCGGATCTGGTGGCGTAGGCGGCGTCGGTGGGTCCTTGGTGACGACCCGGGGGGCCACGTGCTATGGCCACATCATCTGTAGAGCCCTCGACAGCTGACGGGCGTAGCAGAAACCGAGAGGTTTCACGAAGTGAGTGTCGAGGGTCCGGCAATGCGGACATGGAACCATGTGGCTGTAGTCGCTGAAGAAGTTCAGCCGCTGTGTCGGATGCAGGACTGGTTTGTAGCAGGAGTTGCACTGAAAAATAAAATACAATAATGTAGTTAAAGAATAGAAGCTGAAAATCAATATCAAATCAAATTTTTATTATAATATTAAATACAGGTGCGACTAGTTTCGGCCTCACATTGATATCTTCAGGCGATTAAATAAATTTGTATGTAATAAGTAACATGTATCTATATTGTAGAAAACGTTACTCCATTGTAGAGTTAAATTGTGGTATTAGAAAGTTGAAGGATGCGAAAAATACTTAAACTCACAATAAAAATAACTGGTGATCTAAGAAAGATCGGAAGGGATGCATTAAGTGAAAGATATGAATGTGTGATCATTGAAGTTCAAGGCCCAGATGATATCTGTGGACTGTGGTGACGTAAACCAATAATTTAGCAAAAATAAATTGGATTTACAAGACATTAACAAAATTTTACATTTTTAAAATTAATATTAACGTTTAAAATTAATTTATTCCATATAAATAGGCCATACTATACCTACATGAACATGTAAACATAATATTGAAGAAGATTGTATATACAAATATTGAGTACCTACTTGCTTATAAACCAAAATTAGTTTTCTAAAAAAAAAAATTAACTCACCTTTATCCTCTCAGTGCAACATGGCATGGCGGCGAAGATATCATAAGAATACATGGTACCGAGAACCAGGGATGATCCGTCCCATTTCTGGTTACAGAATCTGCATACAATGGCGCGACCATTCACGCCCTCTAGACAACCCATGCAGACGACAGTGAGAAATTGGGTACGTCCTTCTACTTTCACCTGAAACGCAGAATAAAAATTCCTTTCAATCAAACATGATTAATATCTACGGAATAATACAAATGAAATCTGATTTACATTAAGAATTTAAAACGCAGCCCTTTGTTCCCACAGAACAGTGACAGCTGTCAAAGGTCATAACGTACTCGATTTAAGTTATTAAGATGATTTATTCTGGTATAACAAAATAACAGTTTTTACCAATAGATGGCACAGAAATAGTTTTATAATATATTCGTTTGATATATTGCTAGTTAAAAAGAATAATTTAGATATTAATGAAATTAGTGTTTACCTCAATACAGCTTTTGGCGTGTTGTCGTGGACTCAAGAAGAATGTTCCATCTACGAGTGGATATCTGTCGAAAACTAGCAACTGCTCTTCGCAAAGGACGCAGTGGACTTTTGAGCGACCTTGAGATGCCAAAGTGGATAGAATGAAGCAGCGGGTATCGTCATTGCCGTGGTTACCTTCATCCTCCGTCTGTAAAACAAATAAAACCAATTAGAACAGTGAATTTTTCCAATATTCAACGAGAATATAAATTTGTCAACGCTGTCAATGTCATCAGCGTAACTTCCTTTTATCGGAAATAACAATCTCTTATAAAAACTTTTGGGTTAATAGCTAATTGCTGATTGGACAGTGCAACGACCTGTCAAAAGTGCAGCTTTTGAATGTAGTAAAAAAAAATAAATATCTACATTTTTATTTCAAGGCAGAAGCCAATGTTTATTAACCCTATCAAATCTACAGGCATAATAATTACATTATTTATTTATTTATTTATTTATTTATTTATTTATTTATTTATTTATTTATTTATTTATTTATTTATTTATTTATTTATTTATTTATTTATTTATTTATTTATTTATTTATTTATTTATTTATTTATTTATTTATTTATTTATTTATTTATTTATTTATTTATTTATTTATTTATTTATTTATTTATTTATTTATTTATTTATTTATTTATTTATTTATTTATTTATTTATTTATTTATTTATTTATTTATTTATTTATTTATTTATTTATTTATTTATTTATTTATTTATTTATTTATTTATTTATTTATTTATTTATTTATTTATTTATTTATTTATTTATTTATTTATTTATTTATTTATTTATTTATTTATTTATTTATTTATTTATTTATTTATTTATTTATTTATTTATTTATTTATTTATTTATTTATTTATTTATTTATTTATTTATTTATTTATTTATTTATTTATTTATTTATTTATTTATTTATTTATTTATTTATTTATTTATTTATTTATTTATTTATTTATTTATTTATTTATTTATTTATTTATTTATTTATTTATTTATTTATTTATTTATTTATTTATTTATTTATTTATTTATTTATTTATTTATTTATTTATTTATTTATTTATTTATTTATTTATTTATTTATTTATTTATTTATTTATTTATTTATTTATTTATTTATTTATTTATTTATTTATTTATTTATTTATTTATTTATTTATTTATTTATTTATTTATTTATTTATTTATTTATTTATTTATTTATTTATTTATTTATTTATTTATTTATTTATTTATTTATTTATTTATTTATTTATTTATTTATTTATTTATTTATTTATTTATTTATTTATTTATTTATTTATTTATTTATTTATTTATTTATTTATTTATTTATTTATTTATTTATTTATTTATTTATTTATTTATTTATTTATTTATTTATTTATTTATTTATTTATTTATTTATTTATTTATTTATTTATTTATTTATTTATTTATTTATTTATTTATTTATTTATTTATTTATTTATTTATTTATTTATTTATTTATTTATTTATTTATTTATTTATTTATTTATTTATTTATTTATTTATTTATTTATTTATTTATTTATTTATTTATTTATTTATTTATTTATTTATTTATTTATTTATTTATTTATTTATTTATTTATTTATTTATTTATTTATTTATTTATTTATTTATTTATTTATTTATTTATTTATTTATTTATTTATTTATTTATTTATTTATTTATTTATTTATTTATTTATTTATTTATTTATTTATTTATTTATTTATTTATTTATTTATTTATTTATTTATTTATTTATTTATTTATTTATTTATTTATTTATTTATTTATTTATTTATTTATTTATTTATTTATTTATTTATTTATTTATTTATTTATTTATTTATTTATTTATTTATTTATTTATTTATTTATTTATTTATTTATTTATTTATTTATTTATTTATTTATTTATTTATTTATTTATTTATTTATTTATTTATTTATTTATTTATTTATTTATTTATTTATTTATTTATTTATTTATTTATTTATTTATTTATTTATTTATTTATTTATTTATTTATTTATTTATTTATTTATTTATTTATTTATTTATTTATTTATTTATTTATTTATTTATTTATTTATTTATTTATTTATTTATTTATTTATTTATTTATTTATTTATTTATTTATTTATTTATTTATTTATTTATTTATTTATTTATTTATTTATTTATTTATTTATTTATTTATTTATTTATTTATTTATTTATTTATTTATTTATTTATTTATTTATTTATTTATTTATTTATTTATTTATTTATTTATTTATTTATTTATTTATTTATTTATTTATTTATTTATTTATTTATTTATTTATTTATTTATTTATTTATTTATTTATTTATTTATTTATTTATTTATTTATTTATTTATTTATTTATTTATTTATTTATTTATTTATTTATTTATTTATTTATTTATTTATTTATTTATTTATTTATTTATTTATTTATTTATTTATTTATTTATTTATTTATTTATTTATTTATTTATTTATTTATTTATTTATTTATTTATTTATTTATTTATTTATTTATTTATTTATTTATTTATTTATTTATTTATTTATTTATTTATTTATTTATTTATTTATTTATTTATTTATTTATTTATTTATTTATTTATTTATTTATTTATTTATTTATTTATTTATTTATTTATTTATTTATTTATTTATTTATTTATTTATTTATTTATTTATTTATTTATTTATTTATTTATTTATTTATTTATTTATTTATTTATTTATTTATTTATTTATTTATTTATTTATTTATTTATTTATTTATTTATTTATTTATTTATTTATTTATTTATTTATTTATTTATTTATTTATTTATTTATTTATTTATTTATTTATTTATTTATTTATTTATTTATTTATTTATTTATTTATTTATTTATTTATTTATTTATTTATTTATTTATTTATTTATTTATTTATTTATTTATTTATTTATTTATTTATTTATTTATTTATTTATTTATTTATTTATTTATTTATTTATTTATTTATTTATTTATTTATTTATTTATTTATTTATTTATTTATTTATTTATTTATTTATTTATTTATTTATTTATTTATTTATTTATTTATTTATTTATTTATTTATTTATTTATTTATTTATTTATTTATTTATTTATTTATTTATTTATTTATTTATTTATTTATTTATTTATTTATTTATTTATTTATTTATTTATTTATTTATTTATTTATTTATTTATTTATTTATTTATTTATTTATTTATTTATTTATTTATTTATTTATTTATTTATTTATTTATTTATTTATTTATTTATTTATTTATTTATTTATTTATTTATTTATTTATTTATTTATTTATTTATTTATTTATTTATTTATTTATTTATTTATTTATTTATTTATTTATTTATTTATTTATTTATTTATTTATTTATTTATTTATTTATTTATTTATTTATTTATTTATTTATTTATTATACAATGTCAACGGGGCTAACCCCAATTACAGGACAAGGATTAACAAACAGAAAATATATTTTACAATAACAAATAACAATTAGTTCGTTAAAAGAATGTCTTCTCAAACACACAAATGATAAAAAACGAAGAACAAAAAAACAGAAGGTGCATTTGTAGTAGACAAACTTTTAAACCATACAAATAATTCGGAGATAAAGACTCACAATAACAGCAAAAAAAGAGACAAAAGGTATGAAATGAGCATAAAAGTTTAACTGAATCGCTATAACTGTGAAATATGTCCAGATTCGGTTTTAAGAGACAATAATTTGACACAGCTTGATTAAGAGGTGACGATTTATATATATTTGTCCTATGAGGCGAAATGTGAAATATATGTAAGTTTCTGAAGTTAAGCCTAGGAACGTGGAAGTTGATCATATTGAGTAACGCCATACAGTCAACAGACCCATTAATAACTTTGTGTAAAAATGTGACGGAGAGCATTATCCTGCTTTTTACAAAGCTGCAGGATTCGAATCGGTCATAAAAATATTCTTGTGGAGTGCCCTTAGCGGGAAATATATTATCTAAAATAAAAGTGGCAGATTTAAAAAATCTCCGCTGAACTCTTTCTAGGTGAGTTATCAGATTTTTATAAATTGGGTTCCAAATAATGCATCCGTATTCAAGTTTAGATCGAACAAGAGCTGAGAATAGTAAATTCATTGTATGGAACTCTCTAAAATCTTTCATATTCCTAGTTAGAAACCCTAAGATCCGAAAAGAACACGATACCGTCTTATCAATATGAGCACCGAATGTTAGCTTGGGATCGTAGTAGATACCAAGATCTTTTATCAACTCAGGCCTTGAGCGTAATATCCTGAAGTATATAATTAAATTGCATGATTGACTCTTTTCTAGAGAAAGTCATTATGTTGCATTTATTGGCATTTAGAGGCAATTTGTTGGCAGCGCACCAATCATTTAATAGGTTAATATTACATTGTAGAGAGTGGCAATCATTCAAGTTATTAATGGTGTGGAATAGTTTTAAATCATCAGCATATAGTAAATATTTTACATCAATATTAGTTACGATATCGTTAACAAAAATGTTAAAGAGAAGAGGACCCAGAATAGAGCCTTGATGAACTCCAGAAGTTTGATAAAATACACGTGATTTGAGACCCAGACATTGAACAAATTGGGTGCGTCCAGATATATAGGATTTTATGACAGTTATTAGCTGTTCAGACATTCCGACCTGGTGAAGTTTTGTTAGTAGTATGCCATGATCCAACCTATCAAAGGCTTTGGAAAAATCAGTATAGATTACGTCTACCTGATTCTTTTTGTCAATTGCCTCACACAAGAACTGTTTAAAACAGAAGAGATTTGTTATAGTAGAACGTCCTCTGATAACTCCATGTTGTTCAGGTATAATAACATTACGGAGCTTGAAAGAGAGATGATCATGCAACATAATCTCAAATATTTTTGAGAAGTTGCGCAGAATAATAATAGGCCTATAAATATTATGATGATAAATAAAATGTATTTTATAAATAAACAACAATAATACGTATCTTTAAAAAAAAAAAAATCTGATGTGTCCAACACATGACTTTCCTATCTAGTTATTATAGGCTTTTTCCGGTTATTTTGTACAACCTATTGCAGCATCTCTATAAATGTTTAGAGGATAAACTAAATATATACATTGTCCACATACATCTACCTCGAAACATTTTTCTATAGATATTCATGTAAAACGAAAATACTGAAAAATTTAAATTTCCTACAATTTTTTCATTACGGTCCATTTTAGAAAAATCATGTATAAACAAAAATTATAGAGATCGATATCGCAAACAACTTTTATTTCAAAAACTTTCATAAAAATCAGAATTTTGAACATTTTGTCAAATTTCTCGAATACGGACCATTTCAGGAAATTTTTACATAATACAAAAATTATAGATAATAGATAATATTTGAACAATTTTTTTCTCCAAACATTAATAACAGATATATTCCATAAAATATAAAAGTAGCCTCCCATAAAGTACCCCCCCCCCCCCAGATGTTCCGACTATGTCCAAAATCTAATCATTTCACGTCAGGCCGAAATAAAACTTATGTTTAAAATTTAATGTTTTTTTTATCCGTTTTTGAGTTTTCTTCAAAATTCGAAATTTACACATTTTCTCAAATATCTCGAATACGGTCCATTTTAGAGAAATTATGTATAGAATAAAAATTATAGATAATTATATTACAAACAACTATTATTTGAACAATTTTTATAAAAAAATATTTTTTTTACTTTTGTCAAATTTCTCGAATACGGACCATTTTAGGAAAATTTTGTATAAAACAAAAATTATAGATAATAATATTAGAAGTAACTTTTATTTAAAGAATTTTCTTCTCCAAACGTAAATAACAGATATATTCCATAAAATATAAAAATGACCACCTATAAAGTACCCCCCCAGATGTTCCGACTCTGCCCAAAATCTAATCAGCTCATTGGACGCTGAAACAAAGCTTAAGTTTAAAATTTGGTGTTTTTCTGTGTATCGGTTCATGAGTTATACGTTATACAGACACACACACACACGCACACGCACACGCACACGCACACGCACACGCACACGCGCACGCACACGCACACGCGCGCGCACACACACACACACACACACACACACACACACACACACACACACACACACACACACACAGACACACACAAACATCATCGCGAAAATAGTCAAAACGGATTCAGGGGACCTCAAAACGTAAAAATCCGTCGAAAACTCGAGGTCCAAAAAATCATGATTCCTATACTTTCCTTATATCCGTATACAGATAGGAAAGTAAAAAATGAAATTAAGATTAAATTCATTGTGAATAAAACCGCGTCGCGAAATTCAAATTTGATTGCTTGTTCAATGCTTAACAAACTGAGCTAATAAGTCATGTCAAGTGAGTTATCGAATCAAATATGTATATTGTAAATTTCAACAAGAAAATTACGATTTTGAGTTGTCTGACGTCGCGTTTGCAGGGGTTTTAAACTAAATCGTTGCACTTTTTGATGGTCCCGCTCACCACTTCACATAAAATACTGCCTTCTTCTGTACAAATAATAGTGTAAATATGTCTTTAATATGTTTAATGTAGTAACTTTATTACCCAATAAAAATCATAAAAATTAAGTGTTTCATTATAGAAACAGAGTCTTCAGAAGTAAAAAGTTCAATTCTATAAAAGTAAAACGATGTATCCATCGTATTGCAAGTTGCCTACGCTTAGGTATAACTATCGTAATGATGAATGATGTGTTGCCTAATCATTCTTGTACACGAAGCACTTTTTATTAAAGTAATCGGTACAGAATCCGATAGATAGTTTCATTATAAATTAAAAGGCATAATAACGATACAAGAAACAGGTATAAACTAATTGGTGCGAAACGTTAGAATTTTAAATCACTTTCATGTACAAGCAGAAACATAAACACTTCATTCTTTCGACCGGGGCGACTCCCCCTTTATTGAGGTAAAAGTAAAACACTTCGGCAGTACTAAATCATATTAACGGCCTCTCAGACGCAGAACCCTTCTTCCAACAACCAAATTGAAATAAAGTAGAGAGAATTTTCGTCTAATGAATCTCATAGGGAAAAACATATTTATTTCTATTGTGGGATCGTTAGGATGATTTGTTTACAGCCTCTCAAGGTATCATTTACTCTAACTCGGTGCCGTATTAAATAACTCGAATTGCTTAGCGAAGAAATTTAGACGCCACTTTGTAGATGAGAATGTCTGGCATCCGAGATAATAAAAATACAAATTGCACCGTTTTTTAGAAATATGGCCCTGTTAAGGGCTTTTTATCACTTTTATTTTTGAGTAAACAGAACATTACGTATTATGTCGAGAACAAAGTGTTGATGAATCTTTTAAGGATTTTACACAATTTTACGACCAATCAAAAAAATTAGGTAAAATTAAGTTCAATGCGGTTACAAAGTTTAATCATTTTTATTCATGTACAGTCAGCTGATTTTCCTAGATATAAAGTTGTATTTAAATGGATTTGTTGTAGTGGGTTTCTGAAATTTATTTATATATTATTTAATTATTTTATACCGTAACAATATGGTTGTAAATAAATCTTATATTAAACTCTAGATGGAAATCTAAATTATGGTGTCAACAATATTTTTTCCAAGTACAAAAAAAACATCCAGACAATGCTTATACGAAATAAATTTGTCATTACATTTTAATGAGAATGATCCTGAGAGAAAATTCGCAGACATAATTTCTATTCCGTTTTCAGCGTAATTCGAAGAGGATTATTAAAATATGTATGTAGATGACTTTGCGATCATTTGCCTCCATTATGATTGTTTCTGTTCGCGACTGTGTTTTTGCAAAGAGTAAAACAACATTAGAGATGTTACCTCAAGTTAATTACAAAGTTTGCAGACGATCGATGTATTTACAAAATGGTGTGTTAACTCAATTAGACTATTTTATTTCGAAATAGATTTAACTTATTTTCATTGAAACTAGTTATTAAGGGGATGTTTTTTTAAAGCCGATAGAAGACTAAAAAATGCATTATCAATTTTTTTTTCTTGAAGAATAATCAAAATAATTATTAAATCAACCATATTTTTGAGTTAAATTTATATAAAAAAACAAATAGAGCATATATAATAGAGACACCATTCTAGCAGTCTTATAAAAAGTCACTCTTCTCCCTTCATCAGGCTAATAATATCCTTTTTCTTGTAAGTATATGATTTTGTATTACCATTGAAAACCTAAATCTTCTAACCGAAACCGGTCAACATAAAATCTCGAATAGAATCGCTTATTCAAACAGGATCTCCGATTGCTCGTATATTGCAATATCAGTTTCCTAGGCAAATTGTCAATATTTGTCCAGTACAACCGCTTCGTATACAAATCGCTGCCCATCTTACCCATCTTCAACAAACATACTTCGTTTGATTCTCAGTTAAACACTATGGTCCCCATCTAAAATGATGTTTACCAATAAAATTCAATATAATGCAAGCAAAAGGGTGTGTTTCATAAACGTAGATGGAACGTTTATGATGGATGTAGCTTGAGATTTACTTATCGTAAACATTAAAAAAGTGACATAACAGTTAGGAAATACGTATTCAATAAGTGTGAGCATGTGAATTGAAAAATAATTATTTGGGTGCTGATTAATTAGATGAAAGACTTAAAAAGTATCGACCTTGCACAGAAAAACATCGTAACTCAAAAATTAACAGTTTTTAAAAATTAAAATTTGAAATTTATCCGGAACCTAAAATTGTTATATAATTAGGTATATTTTTATAACATTTTAATAGATAATTAGAAATATAACTCAAAAAAGCAGTTCGAATCGTAGGGAATAGAAAACGTTGATTCTGACATCTGCATACCTGCCCTCCGATGCAACTACGCCACTTCACAGTAAAGAGATGAAGAATCTGTTTAAATACTGCCTAGAACAGAAGTTTGAACTGGTAATAGGTTATGTTATGTTATGGTATGTTGAGAATGGGGTGTTAATACACTGCGACCTAAAAGATCTATGTTGTCCCCTTCTGTCGCCACTGCACTAAGGAAATGTCTCAATGCCTATAGCGACCCTTCCAATCCTATTTACTCAAGGAAGTGTAGGATTTGAAGTGGCTTCAAGTTAGGTAAATCTCCCTCTTCTATTTGATATCCTCCTAGATATAGTGCCCTTGGATTCTGGAGTGCTACACATTCAGTTAGGATGTGAATGGAGGTTTCGTCCTCCTCCTAACAGAATCTGCACTCACTATCCTCTACTACTCTCAGTTTACGTAAGGTGTCCTTTTAGTCGGCAATACCCGGTAAGGATCCCTGTTACAATACGTAGCCTGTTATTGCTCAGGCAGACGCAGGCTTCCGATATTTTCTGGTTATATTCACCCAGAAGTATCTTGGCCTGTCGCAGCCCCAAGAGATCATTCCAATTATCGGTTCTTCTATTGCCCTGGTAATAGGTTACTACTCAAATGCCCATCACTTCAGTTGGGGCAGAAAGAATATGGAGGTGTGACAATTAAGTATTGAGACTGATTTCATAAAATACGTATATTTAAAAATTATTCTACAACTCTGCCATCCCTTTCAAAATAGTCCTACTCAAAATGGGTTCCTTTGACCACCGATTTTGCTCTAGGGAACAGAAAAAAGTCACAAGGCGACATATCGGCCGAATAAGGTGACTGTGGAAACACGGTGATCCCTTTAGAGGCCAAATATTGAGACACGCTGAGGGCGGTGTGGCACGGC